>PVIW01008751.1:0-57878 GCA_004026585.1 Noctilio leporinus | reverse complement strand
TACCATGACTTGAAATAATTTTTGCCATTCCCTTCTGGCTTGAATTGTTTCTGTTGAATAATCATTTGATAGCCTTATTGGAGCCTCTCTGTATGTTATTTGTCTTTTCTCTCTTGATGCTTTTAGGATTCTCTCTTTGTCTTTGAAATTAGCCATTTTAATAATAATGTGCCTTGGTGTTGGTCTGTTTGGGTTGATCCTCATTGGGACCCTCTGTCCTTCCTGAACTTGATTAATGTTTTCACTCATCATGTTAGGGAAATTTTCTATCATGACTTTTTTGAACAGGTTTTCCATTCCTTGTTTCTCTTCTCCTTCTGGTATCCCTATGATATAGATGTTGTTATGTTTCATGTTGTCCTGCAACTCTCTTAACCCCTTTTCAGTCTTATTCAGCCTTTTTTTTTTATTCTCTTGTACTGTCTTGGAGTATTTGTCTACATTATCCTCCAACTCGCTGAGGATTGGTCCTCTGCTTCTTCTTGCCTACTGTTGATTCCTTCTACTGTATTCTTCAATTCAGAAATTGTAGTCTTCATTTCCTCCTGGCACTTGTTGATAGTTTCCATATCATTTTTCATGCTGTTGTAGTTCTCAGTAAGTTCCTTGTAACTTTCCTGGAGTTCTTTGTAACTTCACTGGAGTTCTTTGTAATTTCCCTCGAGTTCTTTGTAATTTCCCTCGAGTTCTTTGTAGTTCTCCTGGAGTCGTTTATAGTTTTATTTGATGTGGCTGAGCTCACTGAGCTTCTCTATCATCATTCTTTGAATTCCTTATCTGATATTCCAGGTGCCTCTGTTTCATTTTGTGTTCTTTCTGGGGATTCTTCCTTTCCTTTTGGTGATGAACTTATTCTTTTTTCCCCCATTTTGGGTGTCTGTTCTTGCTTGCTTTTTATTTCTTTATTTATTTTTGTTCTCTCCTTGGGTTAACCTGCTTTGCTTCCTTGCCTTAGTTGAGCACCCTTCTGTGATAGGAGATTTGTGGAGTTCAATGTTGCCGTCTCCCAGATTTTCTCCACTTGCTGTTCTTGGTGTGTCTTTTATTTGGGCTGTCTGGTTGTATTCTGGGCCTGTGGGCTTTTAGCAGAAAAACAAACAAAAAACAAACAAACAAAAAACAAAAGTACAAAAAACCAAACCAAACAAAACAAAAAATACAAAAGGAAAAAATAAATTAAAATGATTATAATAATAATAAGAAAAGGTTTAGATGGCTGTTCACCCTTAATAATCCCTGACTGGTCCAGATGGAGCCTGGACCTGAGGGCTTTCAGCACAGAAAAAAAAAAAAAAAAATGAAAGAAAGAAAAATAGGGAGAAAGTCACAAGACAAAGAGAAATCAATATTAATTAAGAAATGGTTTAGGTGTTTGTTCCCCCTTTATGATTTATGATTGGTCCAGGTGGAGCCAGAACCTGTGGGCTTTACCAGGAAGAAAAGGAAAAGGAAAAAGAAAAAAGAAAAAGAAAAAGAAAGAGGAAGGAAGAAAAGAATAAAGAAAGGGTTTAGGTGGCTGGGGAAGGGAGGAATACTTGGATTGAGAACTGGACATTTGTTGTAGCCACAGAGTAAGTAGACTTTAATTCAAGAGTCGGGGGAGGGTTTTGGGTATTTAGGTGGATTTAGGTGTGGGGGAGATTAAGAATATGTGAGAAGTAACTTTTGCAAAGATATGTTGGGGATTAATAGTTCATATTGCTCTTGGTATAACTCAGGTGCTTGAGAGTAGCAGCAATCCCTTCCCTGAGGCTGCCTCTTTTTCTTGATCAGGAGTTTACAGTCTATAGTCTATAGTCTAGCCGGTCTTGGCATGTGGCAAGGCCTCTGATTGTCACAGTCAGGGCTGATTCTGAGTGTCAGCCCCCAGGTAGGCTGAGCCTTCCACAGTCTGGCTGGGTTTTAGGGCTGCTGGAATTCTGTAGCCCGCAGAGTGCCCACTCCCACTCCTGGTGGAGGCTCCTGCCCATGAGGAGTACCCAGCACCCCTGCAGGGCAGCTCGCAACCTCGCTGGTCCCTGTGATGACTGGCCCCGCCCCCGCAGTTCCGGGAGGAGGCCGCCCCTGTCTGTCAACAGTGCCCGGGGTCACCTACACTGCCCTGCCTCCACGGGGCAGGCACCAATCCTCTGAGCCAACCAGGTCTCAGAGGAGTCCTTTATGAGGCCTCTGTGATGAGCCCCTCCCAGGCATGGGCGGTGCGGCCTTTGTCTCTGGCAATGGTGGGTCAGTTACCCCCACTACTAGTTCCCAACTAGCTGTTTGGAGTTTCCAAGGAGCCTGGGGGCATGTGTGGTTGTGCAGGGCTGGGCCTCCCCCCTCGCAGGGGCTTCTAGCTGCTGTTTCCCTGGTGGCCCAGCAGCACCTTTTTCGGCCCTCTCGCCACCCCAGCAGGTGTACTTCCCTGCTCCCCCATTCTGGCTTCCTGCAGGACTATTCTCCTCAGCCTCTAGCCCCGTGAGGAGCTTCCTCTCCCTGTTGCAGGAGGAGTCTCTCACACAGTCCCTCCCCTGCAAGAGTTCAATTCCATGTTCCCTTGGGCATTTGCCCTCACTGCCTGCACTTCACTGTTGAGACTTCCAGTCACCAGGGAGCTCAGAGCTGGCCTCAGTCAAATATGCCCCTCTGGGCAGATCCGCCACTGCCCAGAGCCGACCTCGGCCCACCGGCCAGTCGGTCGGGAATGCCTCACCAGCTGTCCTGCTGGTCTCCTCTGCCTCTGGGATGTGCTCCCCTGTTTCCAGATGCTGACCGCTCCAATTCTTAGGGTCTTGAAGATGTCTCAGGCTCCCTATCTTGTCCTCTAGCTGCTCTGGTACTCGAGAACACCATCGGTACTGCTCTCTACTCTGTCGCCATCTTTTTCCTCCTCCAGAACTGCATTGTTCTCAACAATTCTGGTTCTAGGTCTATATAGCTGCCCCAAAAGAAAAACCCTGACATTAATTCAGAAGGCCCTCTGCACTCCTATGTACATAGCAGCACTATTCACAACAGCAAAGTACTAGAAACAGCCTAAGTGCCCAACAGTGGATGAATGGATTAAGAAACTGGGGTACATTAACACAATGGAACACTACATGGCAGAAAGAAAGAAGAAACTCTTACCTTTGCAAGAGCATAGTTGGAACTGGTGAGTATTATGCTTAGTGAAATAAGCCAGTCAGTGAAAGACAAATACCATATGATCTCACTTAATACAGAACACTAACAAATGAGAAACAGACAAGCAAAAAGAAGCCAAAAATATGGGGGGGGGGGGGGAGAGCAAAATGAAGGTGGCTAGAAGGGGGGAAGTAGAGAGACAAAGAGAGGGGAGGATGAAGGGGAGGGTTTAGAAGAGGAGCTAAGGATTCATGAACATGGACAAGAGGTGGGGGTTGATACTGGGAGAAGGGAAAGGGGAGGGTGGATAAAGGTGAGCAATGGGGGAGAATGAAACAATTGTAATACAACAATAATAAATCCATAAAAAATCATGTTTGTTTTTGTTATGTCAAAGAAGGCCACTCATAAGTTCAGGGTCATTGTGGGAGCCCTGACCATGATCTAAGAGCAAGGCAGTAAGGTTACCTTTATTTCATGACAATAATAAATCCATACAAAATCATGTTTGTTTTTGTTATGTCAAAGCAGGCCACTCATCAGTTCAGGGTCATTGTGGGAGCCCTGACCATGATCTAAGAACAAGGAAGTAATGTGACCTTTATTTCATGACCATGAAAGTCAACACCAGGTGTGTGTGTGTGTGTGTGTGTGTGTGTGTGTGAGAGAGAGAGAGAGAGAGAGAGAGAGATTTAGTGAGCAGTAAAAGTACAGTGAAATTAGGGCCACAGGCAATGAGATAAACACATGGAACCTGCAAGCAGAGGGACCTGAGGATATGAGTCCCCAAAGTCCATGAAAATTTCAGGGCTTAGAAGCATTGACTGAGTCGGTGAATTTTGCACCTTCAGTGAAGGGGCTCCCAGGTGGGTTCACAGATCACTGGATTTGGGGCCCCCTGAAGATTCAATGGAGATTAGATTAGTAAGGATAATTTTCTGTTTCCTGATATCTCTAAACACAGGGTGGTCCTGAGGGAGCATATTGAATAAGGGCTCAGCCTTTAATTCTTGACCAGCAATGGGAGAGTCCCATGCTTATTAAGCCCAGAGAGGACTATTTTCTGCTGAGCTTGGGCTGGGCAAAAGGAGGCTGCATGGAACCTACAAACTCAGGGCTGCTGCATAGGAGAAGGTGTGGGAGCTTGAAAAAATTGCTCTGAAGGCCTTGGTCTTCTTTTGCATTAACATATTGAAAATTTTTGTTACCCCTAAGGTGACTGTAAATATCCTATTCTACCAGAGCATTTACCAAAGTCAGTAACAAAAGAGAAACACAGTCAATGGAGTATTTGTAGGTCTTATTTATATCTGATTTATAAAGATTAAACACAGAAATGGTTTTGTTATATCTGTTGGTGCAGCATTTTGCTGACACACATATCATGCATTAAAGCCCAGAACTGGGTCAAGTGCTCTCTGTGTCTCTCAAACATGGTTCACAATAAGGAGCATGTCCTCTAGGGGTTTG
The DNA here is from genome assembly GCA_004026585.1 of Noctilio leporinus. Taxonomy (NCBI): domain Eukaryota; kingdom Metazoa; phylum Chordata; class Mammalia; order Chiroptera; family Noctilionidae; genus Noctilio; species Noctilio leporinus. Next base: position 53,303 of record PVIW01008751.1, on the reverse strand, counting down.
TTCCTCAATGGGAGGAGAGATATCAGCACAAACCTCAGGTACCTTCCCAGGAGACACACCCTCACACATGGATTAAGACATGTACCTGCCAACTCCCTCTGACCATGGTGCCTTCTGTTCTCTGCCTTCTCTCAGGTGGGGACAAGTCTTCAGCTATGAAACACTTGCATCATGAATATGCAAATGAAAAGAGGTAGACTCCATTAAATGTGGATCTGTCTGGGCCCTGAGAGCCTCACCCATCATCACACCCTACCCTACAGAGGTCATGACAGCACAACCCCTCACCATGGACTGGAGCCTGAGAGCTCACTTCCTGGGGATAATGGCTACACGTAAGGAGCACCCCAGGCCCTAGGTTGAGGAGGAACCAAGGAAGTCAAGAGTGGTCATAGCCCATTACCACCACCTCTCCACTGGTGTCCACACCCAAGTGTAGCTGGTGTAGTCGGGGGCTGAGGTGAGGAAGCCTGGGGCCTCAGTAGAGGTCTCCTGCAAGGCTTCTGTATACACATTCACCATATACAATATGCACAGGGTGCGACAGACCCCAGGACAAGGGGTTGAGTGGATGGGATTGGTTTACCTATACAATGGTAACACAAAGTATGTGCAGAAGTTTCAGGGCAGAGTCACTATGACTGCAGACAAGTCCACAAGCACAGTCTACATGAAACTGAGCAGCCTGAGAGCTGAGTATACTGCTGTATATTTCTGTACAAAAGACAGTGAGGGGCAAGTCAGCCTGAGTCCAGACACAATCCTCCCTGTATGAGGAACTATAGCTACCAGGGGGCAGTCAAGACCTCTGAACACAATCACCATCCTAGGAGCTCATGCAATGGGAGATATGGACTGGTTTCTTGTGAACTTTCCTCTTCCTGTAAATTTCCTCAAGAACTTCTCTGGATTCCTGATTGTGTGCTCACCTTTGAAATCTCTGATTAGAAAAATATGTTGTAAAGAAGACAAAAGTGTGTGGTCAAGAGATAGAGATTCCTTCAGAAATTTGTGTCCACTTCTAACGAATGTTCCAACCTTCTGTCCCATTTCACAGAAGCTAACATAAGGCTGTGCTGGATCCTACAGTTCATCCCAGACCCACACAGATCAGTGTTCAAGGTGACCAGCCTAGGACATGTGCATGCTGGAGGGCTGGCACCAGAAGCATAGGAAACATAGGCAAGAGAGCAACCCCCCGTGGTGATGTTCTTTAATGGGACATCATGCTCACAGAACCAAGAGGAGTTGATTCTACACACAGGCTAAGGGACCCAGGGCAGCTTGTTGTGGATGTTTAGGCAGAGGACAAACATACACAAGGGGACACAGAACATGTATCATGCACAGGGTTGAAATTGCTGAAAGTAATAGGAAAGGCCCTTCAGCAAATCAAATGTGCTTTGATGGACCCAGAAAAGGAGACTGGCCCAGGTCTTCTGCTTTGTTTATGTGGCACAGGTGGCACTTTCTGCTTACAGTGTGGTTTCAGTCTCTGGGTGACAACTAAAAAGGAGACCCACCCTTTCTTATGAGAGTTCCCATTTGAGGAGAAGTGGCAGGAATGAACCATAAGTTATCAGAAGTCAAACAAAATAAAATAGATGCCTGTGACCTATTCAACTTATCAGTCACAAAAAAAGCAAAAATTATAAGAACCATGTTTATAGAAAAGAAGAACAGCTATAAGTAAGCCAGTCATCATGATGATGAAGGGGATGATGCTGATGCTGATGATGGACTGAAACAGGGCTCTGTGTCCCATGACACTATTGCAGTTCACACAGGCACACCCTCTCCAGAGCTACTCCAGTCAGTGGTGTCCTCCCTTCCCTGTCATCATTGAGAGGTTTCATAAATGGAAGTCCAGGAAATTATGCAGCTTGGGTGAGTCATGGTCAAACCAGATGAGTTATGTCCTCACAGGTGCTCAACTCCTAATCCCCAGGACTTGTGACATTGTTACTAACTATATCAGGAACACTGTAAAAATGTGAATGTGGGTCACAATAATTCCCCTTTAAACACATTTTCAATTATATATCCCTTAATTTTTATTGATCTCTACTTGCTTAATATTAAACACATCTTTTTCTAACACACTGCTGTTTATAAATACTTAAGCTGTTTCTAAAATGAGAGACTCTGTCCCTATCATGCTCTGTGCTTGCTTCTGGGTTTCCAACTTATTTTAAAATAAAACATTTAAACCCAAAATGTGAATAAAAAGGCAAACATAAACTTGAAGAATATATTTCCAGATCACATATCTGATGGAAAAAAGTTTATTTTATAATAAGAACATTATTTTGTGTACTTGAGAGCCCAGCAGCCTCTGACCACACTGGCCATCCTCAGAATCAGGAAACAGGGAGGTTGGAAGTGAGGATTTCCTGTCAGAAATTCCCTTTCTTGTGAGCAAATTTGTACTAGTAATTCTCCTCATTTTCTTACTTCTGAACCCTAACATCACTGACAAGTCTAGACATATAATTTCATCATATACAGATTCCCAGGGGTTAAACATGCATAATAGGTTGAGGGACTCTGTACTAGGCATGGGTGGGTAAATGGGAAGAATTTGAATTGGGAGCTCTAGCCACAAATAAAATATTTCAAAAATAAAAATTGTGGGGGAGCTGGCAAAGTGGCAGTGGAGTAAGTGGAGCTACACCAACCTCCTTCCAGGTCACATCTGGTATTACTTTTTTGGAGTAAAAGTCACCTGGAATTACCAACAGAACACCAGGTGGAAAGAAGTCATATAACCACAGACAGAATAGAAGACTCTCCATCACAGCATGACTGGTAGGAATCATGGAAATGTGAGAGGGCTGGTTGGGCCCCCACTGGAGACAACAGCTGAAGGGATGGAGCCCGGGCTCCACCTGAGAAGGGTGGGTCCAGTCCCCTGGCTGGGATTCCCAGCTATAGAGTGGAGAGTAAGGCAGCATCCAGCTGAGAAGGATGGAAAGCCTTGGAGTTTACTAGCCCAAGAGAGCCCTGAAGATGGATAATGGCTAGGGTGACCACAATAAAAATACATTGGCACCCACCTACCCCAGGCTGCAGTGGAAGAAGGGCAGAGAGGACTGGAGACACCTGTGGAGAGTTTGTAGTGGTGTCTTGGAGGAGAGAAGTGATAAGTGACTGTAGGGATCCCTGTGCTGACTCATTGAGCCCACACCTTGGGCAGGCTGCACTGTGCCAAGTGGCTTCCCTATGAGGGTCCTCATTCCTCATAGCCCCACCCACTGGAAAAAATCTGCCCAGCACAGCAGTGCCTGAGCCTGGTGCCTGCTCACAATTCTCTGATTCATATCTAAATAAATCTCTCCCTCCCTACCTTGTCTGAGCGTAGATACAATAGTTGGCACCTGAAGAGCTATCTCTTACCCAGCAGCACCTGGGCCTGGTGGCAAATTACAAACTCTCTGACTTACAGCTGGGCCAGTAATCCCCACACAGTGGCAAGTGAGCTTGGTGGCTGATGGTGGATTCATTGGTTCACAACTGAATTGGTTTGTCCCACCCACTGGTCTCTGGGCCTGGTGGCTGATCACAGATTCACTGATTTACATCTGAATCTATCCCACCAGGCTGCACCTGAGCTAGTGGCTGATCCATTGCATTACAATTGAATCTCTCTGTCTATCCCAGCAGGGCCTGAGTCTGGTAGCTCATTTATTAACAACTGAATTGGTTTGTCATCCCAAGCAGCATCTGAGCCTGGTGGTGGATCATAGATGGATAGGATTACAAATAAATCAATCCTTCCAGCCTAGATATTCCATAGCCTGGAAGCTGATCATGATCTGATTTTATTACAACAAAACCTACAAATGGGGAAATAAAGAAACAGCCCATCCCCAAAAGAAAAGGAGGAATCCCCAGAAAGATCGCTAAATGAAAGAGTCTAGCAAACTATCAGATATGGAATTCAAAATAATGATGATGGAGAAGCTTAAGGTTAGGGTTATGGTTAGACTTAGCATTAGGTTTAGGGTTAGTGTTACATATGGGCAGGTTTAGAGTTAAAGTTATGGCTAGTGTAATATTAGGATTTTGTTTATGGTCAGAATTAGAGTTCAGTTTAGGGTTAGTGTTTGGACTAACATTAGTGTTTTATTTATTTATTTATTTATTTATTTATTACTTTTAAAGATTATATTTATTTTTAGAGAGAGGGGTAGGGAGAGAGGCAGAGAGTGAGAGACATCAATGAATGGTTGCCTTTCACCGGCCTCCAGCTATGGACCTGGCTTGTAGACCTGGCTTGTAACCTGATTATGTGCCCTGACTGGGGAATTGAACCAGCAACTTTTGGGTTTGCAGGCTGGTGCCTTATCCACTGTGCCACCAGCCAGGGAAATGTTAGTTTTAGTATTAGGGTTAGACTGAAGGTTAGGGTTAGAGTTAGGATTAGGTTAAGTATTAGTGTAAGCTTTAGGTTTAGGGTTAGGGTTAGGTTGAACATTAGGGTTAGTGTTAGCAACATGATAAAGGTTAGGATTAAGAGTTATGATTTTGTAGGGTTAATTTTAGAGTGTAGTGTTAAGATTTGGTTTAGGGTTAGGGTTAAACTTAGGTTTAGTGTTCAAGTTAGGGATAGGTTTTATATTAGATTTAGGGTCAAGATTAGGGTTAGCATTATAATTTGATTTAGGGATACTGGTAGGATTAGGTTTAAGGTTAAGATAGGGGAAGTTTACAGTTAGGTTAAGACGAGGGTAAAGGTGAGAGTTAGGGTTAGGTTCAAGCTCAGGTGTATGGTTAAGGTTAATGTTCATGTTAGGGTTAGGTTTAGGTAGGATTGAAATTAATTAGGGTTAGAATTAGGGTTAGGGTGTAGAGTGAGGGCTAGCATTTGGGTAACAGTTAGATTTAAGGGTATGGTTTCCAGTTAGAGCTAGTATTAGGGTCAGGGTTAGGGTTAAGGTTTGGCCTATAATTTAGATTAGAATTAGAGTTAGGGTTAGGGTTATATAAATCATTAATCTTGAATTAGTGTTAGAGTAAGGGTTAGGGTTAGCATTAATGTTAAGACTAGCATTAGGATTAGATTTAGCTTTAACATTATATTAAGGGTTAGAATTAGAGTTTGTTTTAAGGTTAACAATGGCATTAGGGTTAGGGTTAAGCTTAATTTTGACATTAGGGTTAGCATTAGGGTTACTTTTATGGTGAGAGTTAGGATTATGTTTAGTGTTAGGACTAGGATTAGGATTAGGATTAGGGATAGGGTTAGGACCAGGGTTAGGTGTAGGGTTAGGATTAGGATTAGGGTTATTTGGGATGAGTATTAGTTTTATGGTTAGAATGTGAACTAGCATTAGGATTTGAGTTAGGTTTTAGTTTAGGTTTAGGGTTAGAGCTAAAGTTAGATTTAGGGTTAGGTTTAGGACTAGTATTAGGGTTAGGGTAGAAAATAGGGTTATGCTAGAGATAGCATTAGGGTTAGGCATAGGGTTATGTTAAGGTTTATGATTAGTGCCTAGTGTTAGAGTTATGGTTAGAGTTAAGGCTAGGGGTAGCATTAAGGTGTGAGTTATGGCTTGATTTAAATCCAGCATCAGAGTTAGTTTAAGGTCAGGGCTAGAATTTGGGTTTCATTTAGGATTAGGGTTAGAGTTCAATTGGAAATTAGCATTAGGGTAGTGTTAGGGTTAGTATTAGAATAAGGGTTAGGGTTAGGTTTGTGAGTGGGTTAGTATTAGGGCTAGATTTAGGTTTAATGTTAGGGTTACAGTTAGGGCTATCATTGTTTTTAGGATTAGGGTTAGGGTCAAGACTAGCTTTAGGGTTATGATTAGGATCAAAGTTATGGTTAACGTGCATTAGTGTTAGGATTTGGGTTAGGATTAGAACTAGCATTAGGGTCAGGGTTAGGGATAGGAGTAGCATTAGTGTTAGGATTAGGATTAGGGATAGGGTTAAGGTTAAATATTGGGCTAGGGCTAGCATTAGGGGTAAGGTTACTGTTTGAAATGGCATTATGGTTAGGTTCACTGTTATGTTTAATGTTAGGGTTCTGGTTAGGGATAAAGTTAGTGTTAGGTTTGAAAACTTAGGGCTAGTATTAGAGTTAGGGTTACTGTTAGCATTAATATAAGGGGTAGCATTACAGTGTGGGTTAGGGTTAGGGTTATGGTTAGGTTTAAAGTTCAGGTTGAATTGGGGCCAGTACGAGATTTAGGATTAGGGTTACAACTACAGCTAGTGTTAAATTAAATGTTTGTCTTAGGTTTATGAATATGGGTTGAGTTAAATTTAGTAGTAGCATTAGGGTTAGGTTTAGAATTAGGGTTAGGGTACATCCTTGTACATTCAGGTTAGGTACAGGATGGGTTAGCTTTAGGTTTAGGATTAGATTGAGGTCTAGCATTAGGGTTAGGGTTCATATTAGAAATAGTGTTATGGTTGGGGTTAGGGTTAGTGTTAGGAATATGGATAGGATTAGAACTAGCATTAGGGTTAGGGGGAGAAATAAGTTTATGGATAAGATTAACATTAGGGTTAAATTTAGGTTTAAGATTAGGAGTAGTGTTAGAGTTCGGGTTAGGGTTACAATTAGCATTAGGTTAGGATTATGGTTAGGGTTTGGGCTAGGGTTAGAGTTGTTTGAAGTCTGGTATTGTGATTCCTCCTACCTTGTTATTCTTTCTCAAGATTGCTGAGGCTTTTTGTGGGAGTTTTTGGCTCTATATACATTTTTGAAGTATTTTTTCTATTTCTGTGAAGTCTGTCATTGATATTTTAATTTGGATTGCATTGAATCTGTGGATTGCTTTGGGAAGTATGGACATTTTAATGATATTAATTCTTCCCATACCTGAACATGGTATATGCTTCCATTTATTTGTATCTTCCTTGATTTCTTTCCTCCTTGTTCTATGGTTTTCTGAGTACAGGTATTTCACCTCCTTCATTAAGTTTATTCCTAGTTACTTTATTTTTCTTGCTGCTATGGTAAATGGGATTTGTTTTTTTCACTTCTATTTCTGTTGTTTCATTATTGGTATACAAAAATGCTTTTGATTTCTGGATATTGACTTTATACCCAGCTACGTTGCTAAATTTGCTTATTAGGTTGAGTAAGTTTTTGGTGGAACCTATCGGGTTTTGTACGTACACTATCATATCATCTGCGAATGACAGTTTGACTTCCTCCCTTCCAATTTGGATACCTTTGATTCCTTTTTCTTCTCTGATGGCTATAGCTAGAACTTACAAGACAATGTTGAATAGAAGTGGAGAAAGTGGACAGCCTTGTCTCATTCCTGATCTTGTGGGACATAATTTTCCCACAACTCCTCTAGGTTTTCCCTGATATCCCCAGGCCTGCATTTTGGAAGTACAGACCTAAAAAATGAAGGCCTCTGCACCCTCTTCATGGTCCTTCCAACCACCCCCTCAAGGTATTTCACCTGGAAGCTCTGTCTTCCTTATTTGTTTATAGCATAGCCCCTCTTAAACTAGAGGGAGAGAGCCTCACATTCATATGAGGTGCCCTCACGCCACCCATTAACACATAATGAGTTGGCAGGTGGAACACTCAGAGGCAGCATCTAATGGAAGGGTACATCACAAGAGGGAAGGGGCACCAAGCAGGCATGAGCCCTGCTATTCAGTCGGATAGCCCAAAGGAGAAGGGCCTTGAGGCTCTTAAATGCCATCTTTCACCTTAATGGCCATATCACAGTGAATGTGACTGATCTCTTATGTCAGAAGCTAAGCAGGGTCTGTCTGGGTTAGTACTTGGGTGGGACACCACCTGGGAATAATGTTGTAATTGGAATAATGCTGGGAACAATGTTGTAAGCTCTTGTCCCACCTTTACTTTGCCTGATGGCTCTGTTGCCACAACCTAAGGAGTTTTCATCTTTTTAAAAAAGATTTTATTTATTATTTTTTAGAGAGGAAGGGAGAGAGGCAGAGAGGGAGAGAGATATCAATTTAAGGTTGCCTTTCACCTGCCTCCAGCTATGAACCTGGATGGAGATATGGTTATGTGCCCTGGCTGGTAATCAAACCAGTGAAATTTGGGTTCGTAGGCCATCTCCATATCCACTGTGCCACCTGTCAAAGCTCATATTCTTGATCCTTGTGGAAACTTCTGCCCAGAATGATGATCAGAACCTTTCTACTCCCCTTGGTGCTGTGAAGGTCACCTACGTAACTACAAAGTGGGACATGACCAGTAGAGGATACCTTTTGCCTGGGAGTGTGGGTCAGTGTCTCCCAGCACCATAACAAAAGTGTTGGCCATCAGCCCTATTTAATAAACATAAGTCTCATGAATAGGGAGACAGAAGCCCCCCCCCCCACCAGGCCCCATTTTGAGTCCTTGGGAGACTCCTCACCTGCTCTTAGGCCTGTCTTGACAGCTCCAGCCACAAGCCATGATAGGGTGGGCCAGGGGAAGGTCTCTGTAGGCCTCACACAGTCCCCACTAACTTAGGGATTCCACCTAGGGGCTTACACCTTCAAATTTGGGTTAGAATTAAGGTTAGGATTAGATCTAGCATTAGGTTTAGGGTTAGGGTTATGGTAAGGATTAGGGTTAGATTTAGAGCTACCATTAGGGACAGGGTTAAGGTTAGGGTTAGAGTTAAAACTATTATTAAAGTCATAGGGTGAAAAGATGGTGATAGAGTAGTTGGCAGTGTTGACAGGGTTCTCAAGTGCCAGAGCAGCTGGAGGATAGTATAGGGAGTACAACACATCTGCAGGTCTTTGTGAATTGCAGCAGTAAGCATCTGGATTGGATTCAGGGGTATACAGCCCAGAGGCTGCAGATATCTACAAGAGAGCAGGTGGGATGGTTTTGAACTGGCTGGCTGGCAGGCTGATATCAGTTCAGGGCAGTGGTGACTCTGCCCAGATGGGTGGCTCTAAGGACTGCTTTAGTCTCCATGGTGAGTAGAAATCTGAGCAATGAAGTGACAATTTGGGGATATTGAGGAACTGAACATTTGCAGGGAAGGGACTGTGTGAGTGCCTCATACTGGAGGCTGAGATAAAGGAAGCACCTCCAGGGGCCAGTTGCTGAGAATGAGAGACCCACCAGGGGCAGGGGAGTGGGGGCAGGGTACTGACTAGGGGGGTGTGAGGGTGGAAAACTGTACCTCTGCACAACCATGTGACAGGGCAGGTCAGAGCCCCAGTGAGAAGGGAGGCCCAATCCTGCACATGCACACTTTCACACAGGCTCCCAAAGGAACCACAGCTCAAAACTGCACACCCAGGAACTTTCCACTGGCACAACCAGCATTCTCATTGCAGGTGACAACATCCTCAAACAGCTGGAGGAGGAGGGGTAGTCATAGCCTGCTCAAATGGTGCTGCAGGTCCCCCATGGAGCCAGGGGCTTGTTGCAGTCAGTAGAAGCAAAAACGTGTTCCAAGAGCTGGAGGGGGAGTGCTATCCATTGCTAGTGCTGCAGGCCCCCTCCCTTGAAGCCAGGCACAGAGGCAGGCAGAAACCTCCTCAAGGAGCCAGAGGGGGAGAAATAGCCATCAATACCACAAAAGCACTCTGCAGTTCTACACACATAACCAGCAAGAGAAGGGAGGGCATCAAAGTGCCAGCAGTGCTGAAACTCAGCTAGAATACTGGAGGCTCAACTTGCCAGGGGAGTGGCACTCAGTATCAGCCCTGACTGTAACAGCATATACCTTGCCACTCCAAGGTCTTGCAACCTGACTGCAGACTGCAGAGACTTGATCAAGGAAAAGAGGCAGACTCGGGAAATGGATTGCTGCTAATCTCAAGCACCTGGGTTACACCAAGAGCTACATGAACTATTAATCCCTAACATATCCTTTCCAAAAGTTACTTCCAACCCTCACAATGAGTGCATTTTAAGTGAATAATGTTTATGTCATAGTGTATCCCATTTCCCATATTTTTACTCCTCCCTTCTTCCAATTCACCTAACTACACAAGATCCTCCTTCTGCTCTTCTTTTAAAGTCTATTCACGCTCTTGCTACAACTCCTTCCCAATCCTCAATCTCAGTATTCTTGCCCTCCCTAGCCTCTTAAAATATTTGTGTGTGTGAGAGTGTGCTAGTAGGGACTACACATTCTTTATTTCTGCTAAAAACACATGGGCCCTGGCTCCACCAGGACTAATTAGTGCTCATTGAGGGTGTACAGGGAGGTAGGTAGGTTTAATACCATTCACTTGCGTTTGAGGCATTTTGATTTTCTCCCTCCCCATTTCTATATGAGATTAAGTTGGCTTTCTCTCGCATCCCCACTATCTTTACCACCCCTTTGCATCCTTCAAAATTATCTATACTCTAGTCAACGTAATCATTCTCCCCTCTTAGAACAGTTTTATCATATCTACATCCCTATTAAGACTGACTCAGTTGCAAATGATGGTGTGATTAAGGGTGAGGGTTACCTTGAAGGGCATGGGTATTTAGCTAGGTTCATATGCAGTTGAAAGGGGGATTGAAGAAGTAAGATATCTTTGAAGGTGTGGTTATTTTGCCTGGAATGATAGTTCTGTTTTAGAAGCAGCTCAAAAACAGTGTAAGATGTGTTAGAAGGAGTGTCTCTCAATCAGTCAACTGGAGTGGAAGGAACAACACATACAACAAATAGCAAATACAACCAGACAGCCCAATTTAATGGCATAAAGTACACCCCAAGAACAACAAGTTGAAGAAATCTAGGAGACTGCAACACTGAATCGCACAAGTCTCCTAACACAGAAGAGCACTCCACAAAGGCAGGGGATCATGGTAGGTTAATCCAAGACAAAAGCAAGCAATAACAGACACCCAAAATGGGGGGGGGGTAGGAATCATTCTATCATCGAGAGGAAAGGAGAAATCACTAGACGGACTGAGAATTGAAATAACACCTAGCAATCTATCATGCATGGAATTCACAGAAATCATTATAAGAAACCTCTGTAAACTAACAGAACTCAAAGAAAACTACAAAGAAATCCAGGGTAACTACAAGGAACTTATGGAAACTTACACCAGGAGGAAATGAAGAACACAATTTCAGAACTGAAGAATACAATAGAAGGAATTCAAAGCAGGTTAGATGAAGCAGAGGACCAGATCAGCAAATTGGAGGAAAACAGGGAAAAAACACCCAGACATTACAACAAAATGAAAAAAAAAAAAAAAAAAAAGATTGAAAAAAAAATAAAGAGGTTTTTAACAGAGATACAGGACCACATGAAACACAATAATATTTGTATCATAGGGATACAAGAAGGAGAAGAGAAGCAAGAAATAGAAAACCTGTTTGAAAAAGTAATGACAGAAAGCTTCCCTCAAATGATGAGTGAAAGGGTCACTCAAGTTCAGGAAGCAAGAGGGTCCCAAACAGGCCTTACTACAAGACACATCATGATAAAAGTGTCAAACTTCAAAGACTAAGAGAGAATCCTAAAACCATCAAGAGAGAAACAGCAAATAACATAGAAGGGAGTGCCAATAAGATTATCAAAAGATTTCTCAACAGAAACAATACAAGTCAGAAGGGAATGGCAAAACATACTCCAAGTAATGAAAAGCAAATGTCTGCAACCAAGAATAATCTACACACAAAGGCTCTCATTCAAAAAGGGAGATGAAATAAGGAGTTTCCTAGGAAAAAAAAAAAAAAAGGCTAAAAGAATATACCTCCACCAACCAGCAATGCAAGGGATGTTGCTAAAAGGTCTGCTTTAAAAAGATGAATAAACAAAGAGAGACAAAGAGGAATACAGGAAAAAAGTGGGGAAAATATCAATGAAGAACTATCTCTCGATAATGACCTTAAATGTAAACAGATTAAATGCACCAATAAAAAGACATGGGATAGTTGAATTGATAAGAAAACATACCCTACATATATGCTTTCTGCAGGAGAGCTACTTTTTTTTGTTTGTTTGTTTTTTAATTCAGATGTTTTATTCTGTACAGCACATATGCACACATTTCAATTGTGGAAAACGAATGTGGGAATGAATGCCATAACAAATCAGCTACTGACCATCATGCAGCAGGGTAAGTGAAATGGATCTGTTGGCCCTTATAACCCCACACTGCCTGCAGGAGGGCTGAAAAACCAGGATGCTGCATCCCTGCATACTGCCAAAGAAAATGCAGCAGAAACAGCAGGTTCCTAATGATGAGAAAAACTTACAAATAGAATCAAAACTGATTCAAGTCATACAGTGAAAAGACAAAAGGAAGATGGAAAGAGATCAATATGATCTTAAACAATCACATTAATATTAAGTTGCTGACCTTTTATTGGACCTCCAGTCCAAGATGCCTGAGGATGAGCCAGTGCTCCTGTGTAGGGTCATCTTGAATGGCAAATGGGCCCTGCCAGTGACATTCTTCTAATCCTGATGGCCCCTGGCAAGACACCTTTGAGAACTAGGCCTTGTCATTAAGTGCCCTGGAGCATTGGGGCCAGACTTTCTAAGATCCAGTGGAAGTCTTTTCAGTAACTAGACCTTTCCACCAAACCAGGCAAATGGACATGAAAAAAGTCTGGGGTAGCAATACTTATATCAAACAAAACAGATTTCATGATAGACATGAAGTAAGACAAAGAAGGACATCTTGTAATACTTAAGGGAACAATCCTTCAAGAAAACATAACCTTTATAAATATATATGCATCCTATGTAGGAGCACTCAAATATATAAGAAAATTCTTGGAGGACTTCAAGAAGGATATAGATAGCAACACACTAATAGTAGGGGATTTCAATACCCTGTTATCAACAATAGAGAGACCTTGTAAGCAAAAATAAATAAATAAATACATAAATAAATAAATAAACCCCAGGATATTATAGCACTGAACAACAGTATAGATGAAATGGACTTAACTGACATATACAGAACTTTTCACCCAAAATAAGAGAAATACACATTCTTCTATAATGCACATGGAATGTTCTCAAAGATAGATCACGTAGTAGGACACAAAACAAGCCTCCACAAATTCAAGAAAATGGAAATCATACAAAGCATCTTCTCAGATCACAATGAATGGAAACTAGAAACCAATCTCATGGGAAAAAATTCAAAAACAATACAATTCATGGAGATTGAATAATTTGCTCACCCAAGTGAGGAATGGGTTAATAATGAGGTCAAAGAAGAAATCATTACATATCTGGAAAAAATTTCACAACACCCCAAAACCTATGGGACACAGTGAGGGCAGTCCTCAGAAGAAAATTCATTGCAATACAGGCCTACCTAAAAAGGCTCAAAGGAACTCATACAAACAACCTCACCATAAATCTTCAAGAACTAGAACAGCAACAACAAACAAAGCCCAGAGCAAGCAGAAGGAAGGAAATTATCAACATCAGAGCAAAATTAAGCAACATAGGAACTAAAAGCACAACACAAAGGATCAACAAATCCAGGAGCTGCTTCTTTGAAAAGATAAACAAAATTGATAAACCATTAACAAGACTCGTCTAGAAAAATAGAGGATACAAGTAAACAAAATCAGAAACAACAGAGGAGAAGTCACTACTGATACCACAGAAATATAAAATATTGTAAAAAATTACTACATACAAATATATGACAAGAAATTTGGTAATCTGGGTGGAATACTCAAAATTTTGGAAATGTGTAACATACCAAAACTGAAACAAGAAGAAGCAGAAAGCCTGAATAGACCAATAACTACTAGTGAAATTGAAGAAGTAATCATAAACCTCCCAGTGCACAAGAGCCCTGGTACAGATGGCTACACAGGTGAATTTTACAAAAACATTTATTTATTTATTTATTTATTTTATAAAAATATTTTATTTATTATTTTTCAGAGAGAGGGGAAGGGAGAGAGGCAGAGAGGGAGAGAGACATCAATGTATGGTTGTCTTTCACCTGCCTCCAGCTATGGATCTGGCTGAGACCTGGCTTGCAACCTGGTTATGTTGCCCTGGCTGGGAATTGAACCAGTGACCTTTGGGTTTGCAGGCTAGCGACAAAAACATTTAAAGTAGAACTAACTCCTATCTTCCTCAAACTATTATAAAGAATCCAAGAAGAGGGAAGACTCTCAAACTCTTTTTATGAAGGCAGTATTATTCTAATCCCAAAACCAGGTCAAGATTCAACAAAGAAAGAAAACTACAGGCCAATATCTCTGATGAACGTAGATACAAAAATTATCAACCAAATATTGGCAAACTCAATTCAGCAATATATTAACAAAATTATACACCATGACCATGTGGGATTCATCCCAGGGTGCAAGGATGGTTCAATATTCACAAATCAAAAATGTAATGCACCACATGAACAAATTGAAAGACAAAAGCCATATGATCATGTCAAGCCATATGAGATGATGAATAAATGTTTTATAATGTACAGCATACTTTTATGATAAAAATCCTCAGCAAGATGGGAATTGAGGGAGCATACCTCAACATAATGAAGGCCATATACCAGAAACCTGAATCTGGCATTATATTCAATGGAAAAAATTGAAAATCTTTCCCTTGAGATCAGGAACAAAGCAAGGGTGTCCACTCTCTCCACTTCTATTCAACATAGTCTTGGAAGTTCTAGATACAGCAATCAGACAAGAAAAAGGAATCAAAGATATACAAATTAGAAAGGAGAAAGTAAAACTGTCATTATTTGCAGATGACATGATAGAATACATAGAAAACCCTATAGATGCCACTAAAAATACTACTCCATCTAATAACTGAATTTGGCAAAATAGCTGTATACAGTTAATATCCAGAATTCAAAGGCATTTTTATACACCAACAATGAAACAGTGCAGATAGAAGCTAGAAAACAAATTCCATTTACCATAGCAACAAGAGAAATGAAGTACTTAGAAATAAACTTAACCTAGGAAGTAAAGGACTTGCACTCAGAAAACTATGGAACACTGAAGAAAGAAGTTAAGAAAGATGCAAAGAAATGGAAGCACATATCATGTTCAAGGTTGGGAAGAATTAACATCATTAAAGTGATGCTAATTTTACCCAAAACCATCTGCACATTTAAGGTAATCCCTATGAAAATACCAACATTGTATTTCACAGAATTATAAGAAACACTAAAAAACATCACATGGAGTCAAAAATGACCATGAATAGGTACAGCAATCCTGAGAAAGAAGAACGAAGTATGAGGAATCACAATACCAGATATCATGCTTTACTACAAAGTCAAAGTAAACAAAACAGTCTGGTACTGGCACAAGAACAAATAGATCAATGTAACAGAATAGAGAGCCCAGAAATAAACCCAGGACTCTATGGGCAACTAATATTCGGCAAAGGGGAAGGAACATAAAATGGAGTGCAAATAGCCTCTTCAACAAATGGTGTTAGGAGAACTGGACAGGGACATGCAAAGAAATTTAAAAATGAAACTGGACCATGACCATACACCAAGTTCTTTATCAAGATGGATAGATAAAACACTTAAAGATAAGAAGTATCTTATTATAAAATCCCTAGAGGAAAATATAGACAATAAGATTGCAGATATCCCATGCAGCAAAATTTTCACTGAAGTATCTCCCAAGGCAATGGAAATAAAGGAACAAATAAACAAATGGGACTACATAAAACTAAAAAGCTTTCTGCTCAGCTAAAGAAAACATCAAGAAAATAAAAAGGGAACCAATGTTATGGGAAAACATATTTGTCATTGACACCTCAGACAAGGGTTTGATCTCCAAAATATATAAAGAGTTAATATGACTCAACACCAGGGAGACAAACAACCCAATTAACAAATGGGCAAAAGACCTGAACAGACATGTCTCTAAGGAAGAGATACAAAGGGCCCTAAAGCACATGAAGGAATGTTCAACTTCACAAGCCATCAGAGAGATGCAAGATAAAACTACAACAAGATACCACCTCATACCTGTCAGAATGGCAATCATCAACAAATCAACAAACAACAAGTGCTGGAGAGTGGGGAAAAGGGAACCCTGATTCACTGTTTGTGGGACTGAAGACTGGTGCAGCCACTATATAAAACAGCATGGAATTTCCTCAAAATCTAAGAATAGAACTGTATTATGACTCAGTGATTCCACTGCTAAGATTATACCCAAAGAATACTGAAACACCAATTCAGAAGGACCTATGCACCCCTATGTTCATAATACCACTATTTTCAATAGCTAAGTGCTGGAAACAACCTAAGTGCACTTCAGTGGATGAATGATCAAAAAAATCTGGTACATTTACACAATGTAGTTTTATGCAACAGAAGGTAAGAAAGAACTCCTACCATTTTTTATAGCATGGATGGAACTGGAGAATATCATGCTTAGTGAGATAAGCCAGGCAGCAAAAATTAAATACTACATGTTCTCACTTAATACAGGAGACCAATGTACAAACAAACAAACAAAACCAGAGACATGAATACAGGGAACACACTTTCAGTGTGTAGAGGGGAGTAGGGGAGGGGAAAATGAGGAAAGAAAGGGGAACAGTTTAGTTAAGAACTAGATTCAGTGACCCATGGACATAAACAACACATTAGATTGACTGTGGGTAGAAGTAAGGAAGGTGGGAAAGGAGAGGGCAGAGGGGTAAAAATGAGATGAGTGTACTATAATAACAACCTTAAAAATATTTTTAAAAAATGCATTAGGGTTAGGTTTAGGTTTGGTTTATGATTAAAATTAGGGTTAGGACTAGCATTAGGGTTAGGGTTAGGGCTAGGCTAGTATTAGGTTTAGAGTTTTGGTTAGGGTTAGCTGTTAGTATTATGGTTAGCGTTATAGGTAGGATTACCATTAGGGTTGTGATTTGGACTAGCTTGGGCTTAGAGGTTCAATGCAGAGATAGATTTAGGGTGAGTGTTAGTTTTAGTGTTAGTGTTGGGGCTAGCATTAGGGTTAGGGTTAGTGTTAGTATTCATCTTAGTGTTAGGATGAGAATTAGGGTTAGTTTTAGAATTAACATTAGGGATAGGGATAGAGTTAAGCTTAGGTTTAGGGTTTGGGCTAGAGTTAATATTAGAATTAGAATTAGAGTATGGTTTTGGTTTTTGGTTTAAAATTCAGGAAACATTATGGTTAGGGTTAGGATGAGCATTAATGTTACAGTTAGCTTTAGGGTTAGCATTAGGGTTAGGTTTAGGGTTAGGGTGATGATTAGGGTTAGAGATAGGGTTACAAGTAATGTTAGGGTTAGAGTTACAGCTAGGACTAGTGTTAGAGTTATGGTTAGGTTTAGAGCATAGGGTTAGATAAAACATTAGGAGTACAGTTAGGTTTAGGATTAGTGTAAAGGTTAGATTTAGCATTAGGTTTAGGGTTAAATTTACAGTTAGGGCTAGCACTATGGTTATGATTATTGTTAAGGCTAGCTTTAGGCTGAAAGTTAGGATTACGGTTAAAGATAATGTTAGGGCTATGGTTATCGTTAGGTAAACAAACAAAACAAAAAACAAAAAACAAAAAACAAACAAACAAACAAAAAACACCAAAGACTACAATGGCTCAGTGAATTGAGCACCAGCCTGCAAACCTAAGGATCACTGATTCGATTCCCAGTCAGGGCACATTACAGGGTTGCAAGCCAGGTACCCAGCTGGAGGCACAAGAAAGGCAACCATACATTGATGTTTCTCTCTTTCTTCCTCCCTCCCTTCCCTCTCTCTGAAAAATAATAAATCACATCTTTTAAAAATGAAAATAATTAAGACTAATATTAAGTTTAGATTTAGGATTAAAGTTACATTTAATGTTTGGACAAGGGTTACGGTTATGTTTGCATCTACCTTTAGTGCTAAGATTAAGTTTGGGATTAGTGTAAGAGTAGATCTAGCATTAATGTTACATGTGGATTCAGGGTTAGGATTTAGTTTTCAAACTAGCATTAGAATTAGGTTTAGGTTTAGATTTACAGATAGGACTACCATTTGGGTTATGGTTAGGGTTAGAGTTTGCATTAGGGTTAGTACTAACACTAGCATTAAGGTTAGAGTTAGAACTTGCATTAACATTAGGTTTAGGGTTAGAACTAGTGTTAGGTTTAGGGCTAGGGTTAAAGTTAGCTTTAAAGTTTGCTTTAGGAGTAGTGTTATGGATTAGGGTTATGGTTAGAAATAGGTCATAGAGAGTGGGGTTGGGTTAAGGTTAGAATTAGGTTTGGTGTTAGTGTCAGGACTAGCATTAGGTATAGGTTTAGGTTTAGCATTAGAGTTAGACTTAGAGTTTGGGTTAGATTTAGGGTTTCATTAGAGTACAAATTAATGTTAGGGCTAGAGTTAGGGTGGGGATAGAATTAGAATTAAGGTTACAGTGTAGGGTGAGAGCTAGCATTTGGGTTACCATTAGAATTAATCTGAGGATTATGGTTAGAATTAACATTAGGGTAATGGTTAAGGTTCCGCCTTGCATTTATTAGAGTTAGGATTAGGTTTTACATAATAGAAAGAATTTATTATAAAAGTAGGCTCCTTTTGACAGAATTTCCTTATGCAGCTTTACAACTTTTACATTGTACATTATGTAATAAATCGTACATTCATTACTTTGTTTAAATAGTAATCCCTACTTGAAGAAATATATTATTGAATTCAGTGTGTGGAATGCTGGCAGTTTTAAACAATATCATTAGAATGTAACATCATTTACAGGTTTGGCATTGTGGAAAGCAGTTTGCTACTTGTACTTTTAAAAAAGCATTTATTACATATATGCACTCATTGAACAACATATTATTTTCTTCTTATGATTTTATTTCTGTATTTTAGAGGTAGGGAAATAGAGAGTAAAAGAGAGGGAGATAACCATCAATGAGTGATTGCCTCTCACATGTTCCCACATGGTGATCTGACCTGAAACCCAGGCATGTGTCCTGAAAGGGAATTAACCAGCAAGCCTTTGGTTCATAGACCAGCACTCAATCCATTGAGCCACACCAGCCATGTAAGAGCAACATATTCTTGAATAACTTCATACTAAACCTATCCTAGCTTCAGGATAAAGTACACTAATGACTCTCACCAGTCATTCTACCACTTATTTAACTTTAATACAAAACTCAAAACAAACCCTGGAGCAACAGGTACTCATTGTACAAAGACTGCTTTTAAACTGACCAAAACATACATGCAAATCTGAACTTCAATTTAAATTGAACCATTAAGGTAAGACCAATTCTGATCCCAACAAATAATAACAATAACCAATTTTAACAGTTTGTGTGATTCTATGTTTGTACCAAGGCTTAAATCTAACACTAACACTCTTTCTAACTATAACATTCATCCATGAACCATCTTAAGTCTAGAAATAATCAAAATGTTCACTTCAACCCAAACCTCCTTTCCAATACTGAGCTACTCCTACATTTAAACCTTAAACTCAGTGAAAGGTAGGAATTATGGAAACCCAAGAGGTCTGGGTGGGCCCACACTGGAGACAGTAGCCAAAGGTATGAAGCTGGGGGCTCCACCTGAGAAGGGTGAGTTTTGGTTCCACAGCTGCATTTCCCAGACTACAGCAACACAGCAGAGAGTAGAGCAGCATAAAGTTGAGAAGGATGGAAAGCTATGGAGTTTACTAGCCTGAGAGAATGCTGGAGACAAATAACTACTAAGGTGACCACACAAAAATTCATTGGCACCCACATACCCTGGGTTCCAGCAGAGGGAAGGCAGAGTGGACTAGGGAGAGTTTGTGGCAGTGGATTGGAGGAGAGAAGTGGGGAGGCAGCTGTGGGGATCCCAGTGCTGACTCATTACACACACCTCAGCCAGACTACACTGCACCAAGTGGCTTCCATATGAGGGGGTCTCATAGCCACGCCCACTGGAAGCAATCTGCCTCCACCAGCTGTGCCTGAGCCTGATCACAATTATTTGACTTACATCTAAATAAACATTTCCCGCACTGTCCTGTCTGAGCATAGGTACAACAGTTGTGCACAACAAAGCACCAGGGCTTGGCGGCTGATTACAAACTCTCTGATCTACAGCTGGGTTGGAAAGTAAGCCCCACAAAGTGGCAAGTGAGACTGATGGCTGATAGTGGAATCATTGATTCACAACTGAGTTGGTTTGTCCCACCCAGTGGCCCATGGGCCTGATAGCTGATCACAAACTCATTGGATGACAATTGAATTTTTCAGTTTAGCCCAGTGGCCCTTTAGACTAGCAGCTGATCACAGGTTCAGAAGAATCACTAAGTGAAACAGAGGCAAGCAAAATATCAGATATGGAATTTAAAATAATGACAGAGAAGCTCAAAGAGTGCAGCCAGCTCAAAAAAACTACAAACTCACCAGAGGAACTATGAAGAGATCCAGGGAAGCTACAAGGAACTTACTGAGAACTACACCAGCATTAAAAAGGACATATAAACTATTAGTAAGAGCCAAAAGGAAATGAAGAATACAATTTCTGAATTGAAGAATACAGTAGAAGGAATCAACAGTAGGCTAGAGGAAGCAGAGAATCAAATCAGTGAACTGGAGGACAAATTACAAAAATATCTGAAGACAATGCAACAGAACGAAAAAAGGCTGAATAAGAATGAAGATGTTTTAAGAGAGCTGAAGAACAACATGAAATGCAATAATATCCATATCATAGGAATACCAGAAGAAGAGAAACAAGGAATGGAAAACCTGTTCAAAAAAATAATGATAAAAACCTCCCCTAACATGATAAGTGAAAGTGTTATTCCAGTTCAGTAAGCACAGAGGGTCCAATGAGGATAAATCCAAGCAGACCCACTCCAAGACACATCCGAATTAAACTGATAAATTTCAAAGAGAGAATCCTAAAAGCATCAAGACATAAGCAGCAAATAACATATATGGGGGCTCCAATAAGGTTATCAAATGATTATTCATCAGAAAGAATGCATGCCAGAAGGGAATGGCAAAAAAAATAGTCCAAGTAATGGAAAACAAAGGTCTTCAACCAAGAATACTCTACCCAGCAAGGCACTTATTCAAAATGGGAGGAGAAATAAGGAGTTTCCCAGACAAATAAAACTAAAAAACAAAACAAAGCAAAACAAAAAAAAACATGTCTACCAAACCAGCATTGCAAGAAATGCTAAAGGGTCTGCTTTTAAAAAAATGAAGAAACGAGAGAGAGAGAGAGAGAGAGAGAAAGAGAGAGAGAGAGACCAGCATTGCAAGAAATGCTAAAGGGTCTGCTTTAAAAAAAAAATGAAGAAACGAGAGAGAGAGAGAGAGAGAGAGAGAGAGCACAGGTACAAAGATGATAAATGGCAAGAGATACCTATCAATAATAACCTTAAATGTAAATGTATTAAATGTGCCAATCAAAATACGTAGGGTAGTTGAATGGATAAGAAAGCATGACCCACATATATGCTCTCTTCAAGAGACCCACCTCAGAACAAATGATCGACATAGACTGAAAGTGAAGGGCTGAAAATATAGATTTGAATCAAATTGACATAAAAAGTAGGCTGCGAGCCCTGGCTGGTAGCACAGTGGATAAGGTGCCGGCCTGCAAACCCAAAGGTCGCTGGTTCGATTCCCAGCCAGGGCAACATAATCAGGTTGCAAGCCAGGTCTCCAGCCAGCTCTGTAGCTGGAGGCAGGTGAAAAGCAACCGTACATTGCTATCTCTATCTCTATCGCTGTCTCTGCCTCTCTCTGAAAAATAAATAAAATCTTAAAAAAAAAAAAAAAAAAAAAAAAAGGCTGCGGTAGCAGTACTTGCTTCAGACAAAATAGGTTTTTAATTAAGGCCAAAAGAGAGACAAAGAAGGACATTTCATAATACTTAAGGGAATGATCCATCAATAAGAAATAACTCTGGTAAACATATATTCACCCAACCTAGGAGCACCCAAATATGAAAGGAAAATGCTGAAGGACTTTAAGAAAGATATGGACAGAAACATACTCAGAATAGGGGATTTTAATACCCCATTATCAACAATGGACAGATCTTCCTAACCAAAAATTCCACCAAGGATATTATGGCATTGAACAACCTTCAAGAAGAAATGGACTTAACTGATACATACAGAACCTTTCATCCCAAATAAGCAGAATGCACTTTATTTTCAAATGAAAATGGAATATTCTCAAAGACAGACCACATGGTAGGACACAAGATAAGCCTCCACAAATACAAGAAAATTGAAATCATACCAAGCATATTCTCATATCATAATGGCTTCAAACAAGAAACCAACTTCAAGGGAGAAAAAAACAAAAAACAAAAAACAAAAAACACTCTAACTCATGGAGACCGAATAACATGTTTTTAAGTATGTAATGAGTAAACAATGAGATCAAAGATGAAATCAACAAGTTTCTGAAAACAAATGACAATAAATACACAATAGCCCAAAACCTATGGGACACAGCAAAGGCAGTCCTCAGAGGGAACTTAATAGCAATACATGCCTATATAAAAAGGATAGAACAAGCTTATACAAGCAACCTATCCATAAGGCTTCAAGAACTAGAGGAGCAAAAATAAAGCCCAGAGCAAGTAGAAGGAAGGAAATCATCAGAATCGCAGCAGAATCAAATAACTTAGAAACTAAAACTACAATTTGAAGAATCAAAAAGTCCAGAAGTTGATTCCTTGAAAAAAACAAACAAAATTGACAAGCCTTTAACCGGACTCATCAAGGAAAAGAGAGAGAGGAACCAAATAAATAGAATCAGAAATGACAGAGGAGAAATCACAACTGATACTTTAGAAATACAAAGGATTGTAAGAAATTATGACAACTAGATGACAAGAAATATGACAACCTGGGTGAAATGGAGAAATTTCTGGAAATGTATAATCTACCAAAACTGAATCCAGGAGAAGCAGAAACCCTGAATAGTCCAATAACAACTAGTGAAATTGAAGAAGTAATAAAAACTCTCCCAAAGCACAAAAGCCTTAAACCATATTGCAACACAGATGAATTCTACCAGACATTTAGAGAACTAACTCCTATTTTTCTCAACCTATTCCAAAAAAATTCAGGAATAGGGAAGACTCCCAAACTCTTTCTATGAGGCCAGTATTATTCTAATTCCAAAACCAGGTCAAGACACAATTAAGAAAGAAAACTACAGGCCAATATCTTTAATGAACATAAATGCTAAGATACTCAAAATATTGGTCAACAAGATGAAACAATATGTTCAAAAGTTCATACACCATGATAAAGTGGGTTTTATCCCAGGGATGCAAGGATGGTACAACATTGATAAATCAACAAATGGAATACACCACATCAACAAAATGAAAGATAAAAACCATATGATCATATCAATAGATGCTGAAAAAACATTTGATAAAGTACAGCAACCAGTTATGATAAAAACACTCAGCAAAATGGGAATAAAGGGAGCATATTTCAACATCATAAAGGCTATATATGAGAAATCTGAAGCCAACATCATACTCAATGGGCAAAAACTAAAAGTTTCCCTTCAAAGATAAGGAACAAGACAAGGCTGTCCACTTTCTTAACTTCTGTTCTACATCATGTTGGAAGTTCTAGCCATAGGTATCAGAGAAGAAAAAGGAATAATGGTTTCCAAAATGGAAAGGAGGAAGTAAAACTGTCATTATTTGCAGATGACGATAGTGTACATACAAAACCTGATAGACTCCACCAAAAACCTACTGGCCTAATAAGCAAATTTAGCAAAATAGCTGAATATAAAGTCAATATTCAGAAATCAAAATCATTTTTGTATACTAATAATGAAACATCAAAGATAGAAGCTAGAAATCAAATCCCAATTATCATAGCAACAAGGAAAATAAAGTACTTAGGAAAACCTTAACCAAGAAGGTAAAAACCTGTACTCAGAAAACTACAGAACACTGAAGAAAGAAATTAATGAAGATACAAATAAATAGAAGCAAATATCATGTCCATGCATTGAAGAATTAACTTCATTATAATACCATACTACCCAAAGCAATCTATAATTTAATGCAACCCCAATTAAAATACCAATGACATATTTCACAGATGTAGAAAAATACTTCAAAAATTTCTATGGAGTCACAAATGCCCACAAAAAGCCACAACAATATTGAGAAAGAAGAACAAGGTAGGAGGTGTGAAAATACTCAATATTAAACTATACTACAAGGCCTCTGTAATAAAAATAATCTGGTACTGGCATAAGAATAGACATATAGATCAATAGACTGGAATAGAGAGCCCAGAAATAAATGCAGGTCTCTGTGGTCAATTAATATTTTAAAAAAGGGAGAAGGAACATAAAATGGAGTAAAACCAGTCTCTTCAACAAGTGGTGTTGGGAGAGCTGGACAGCAACATGCAAAAAAGTAAAACTAGACTACCAACTTACACCATACACCAGAATAAACTCAAGATGAATAAAGGATTTAAACATAAGCAGGGCCACCATAAAGGTCCTGAAGAAAAATATAGGCAATAAACTTTTGGATATCAATTTCTCTTTTCAATGTGTCATAAGTTAAAGAGCACAGGTCTTTCACCTTTTTAATTATGTTAATTTACAGGTGCCATGTCTTTTCCACATAATTGTAAATGGAATCTTCCTTTATTTCTTATTTTATTGTTTATTAATATATAGCAAGATGACACACTTCTGTAAATTCAATTTTTTTAAAGATTTTATTTCATTATTTTTTAGAAAGAGGAGAAGAGAGAGAGACAGAGAGGGAGAGAGACATCAATGTATGGCTGCGTCTCACCTGTCTCCAGCCATAGACCTGACTGGAGACCTGGCCTAGCAACTCGGCCATGTGCCCTGGCTGGGGAATCGAACCCGCAACCTTTGGGTTTGCAGGCCGGCGCCTTATCCACTGTGCCACCAGCCAGGGCCAAATTTTTATTTTGAGTAGCAGTAATGACAGTGAACATTCTTGATCTTAAAAACAAAAGCTTTTCATTTCCTACAATTGAGCACATTAGCTGTGAGGTTGCCATGTACAGCCTTTATCAAGTTGAAATAAATTACTTCTATAAAACATTTCTTGAGAGACTTTTAAAATGGTTTTATTCATTTATATTTAGAGAGAGGAAAAGGGTGGAGAAAGAAGGAAGAGAAACATTGATGGGCAAAAGGAACATCACATTGATTGGCTACCTATCCCACACCCCCAATCTGGCACTCAATCCAGATATATGCTCTGACCAGAATCCAATAGGCAGTACCATGGTTTACAAGACAGAGCACAATCAATTGAACCATACTAGCTAGGGCTTGAGAACCACCCCCTCTTTTTAAAATCAGTAATGCACATTGAAATTGTTTAATGCTTTTTCTATATTTCTTTTATAAATCATATAATTTTTCTTTTTGGCTTGTTGATGTGATGACTCACATTAGTTGTTTTCTAGATGTTGAGCTGTTTCTTCATCACTGGTATAATTGCCACTTTCTCAGGGAGTATAATTGTTTTCATACAGTGTTAACTCAGTTTGCTACTATCTTATCAAAAAAATTGGCATGTATGTATGTTAAGAATATAGACTTTTAACTCTCTTTCTTTGTAGTGTCTTTGTCTAGCTTTGGTATCAAAGTAATGCTGGCCTTGTAATATAAAATTGGAAAAATATTTCTTCAATTTATGGATTCATTGAAAAAGATATGTACTAATAATTTTTACATAATTGTACAAATCCCCTGTAAAGCCACCTGGTCCTGGGCTTTTGTTTTCTGGGTGTATTCATTACTGCTACAATTCCATTGCTAGTAATTGTTCTAATCAGATTATGTGAGTCTTGTTCATTTAGCCTTCAGAGGGTGTATAATTTAAAATTTTATCCAATTTCCTAAGTAGTCTAATGAATTGTATATAATGTTCACAGTAGTCTTCAATGATTTTTTGTGTTTTTGTGGTGTCAATTCTACTTTCTTTTTTTTTTTTTCCTGATGTTATTTATCTGTGTTTTCTCCCTTTACTGTGCCTGTCTTACTACAGACTTTTCAAAGTTGTCTTTTCAAAGAAACAGACATTAGTTTTATTAGCCCTTTTTCTTAATTATCTAATTCATTTATTATGACACTAATCTAGGTTTAACTTCAATGGTTTGTTTTGGTACTTCTTTTTCTAATGTATGTAGAAATAAATTTAAATGGTTTTATTGATTTCCCCCCCCCTGATTTTTAAGTAGGACTGGTTAGTTATGAAGTTTTCTCTTACAACAGCTTTTGCTAAACCCAAATTTTCTAAGACTGTGGTTTGTATCTTACTTGTTTCAATGTAGCTGTTGAATTTCTGTTTTTTTTTTTTTCTTGTTTTTTTTTGTTTTGTTTTGTTTTGTTTTTGTTTTTAGATCTGGCATTTAGAAGCATGTGGTTTAATCTCCCAATATTTGTGTTTGTTCACGTTTTTGTCTTCTATGGCTGATTTCCAGTTTTATACCATTGTGGAAGATATCATGGTTTATATAATTTGATATTGTTTGAATTTCTTGAGGATTGTTATCTGCCATGGTACAAGATCTATGTGGAAAGTGTCCATGTAAAATAGAGGAAACATGCATAACCTGTAATTATTTGTTACATAACCTGTCAGTCCCATACTTGCTAACTGGCTCCTTGCATGTTGGTAGGCCATGCTTCCTTGAGGTGAGGGAGGAAGGAAGATAGAGGCCTCCTATAGGTGTGGTACAATGAGCAATTGTTAATACATTTTATTTTTATTTTTCCTAAGTACAGTTAGTATACAGCCTATTACTTACAGGTGTACAATAAAGAGATTGGACCTTTACCTTTCTTATGATGAAATCGCCCCACAAATGCAGTTCAATTCTTCTCATTGTACAAATTTATGGCAATGTTATGAATTCATACCACTTTTTATAAAAAATTAAATGTGTAAACACATGAACACATATCATGTCAACATCATTTCAATGATTATGTTTCTACTACTGTCTATCTTTAGGGATGTTTGGCAGGAACATCAGTGACTATAAACAAGACAACCCAGGTCAATATTCTCTGTCCACAAGAGCACCCAATCAACCCCAAATGAGCAGAGAGGGGTGTGCTTTTTTCAAGGTAATTTCTAAGTTGTCCTGAGAACCACTCACTTTGGGAGGGAACTCTGAGTGGCATTTCCACATTCAACAAGTGGCTCTCCAGGGGCACTGTAGCAACATAGGGGAGGAGTCATTCCCTGACATGGTGAACATCCCAGTCCCATGATCAATAGAAGGAAGGACAGAGAGGAAGGAGGAGAGAAGAAGAGAGAGAATAAAGTTTCCAAAGCTCACATCTGGTGCCTTCACATGAGAGGATGTTTAACTGCTGAGTGGCTTGCCATGTGTTCCACATGGAGGGCTCAGTATGGAGCCAGTAGTCAGTCTCCACCTGACTGGATGCCACTACTTTTATAGCCTGCAAAGTAAAAAGATCCACAACATGGCTGGGCTGAGAGTGGCATGAGATGTGGATTGCTAAGCAGGGAAAGGGCATAGAGAATGACAGGAGATAGGGGTGGGCCATGTGCAATGGTGAGTGGAAGGCACTTGAGAGATTCATGTTAGGGAGTCACAACAGCAGTTGTCATTGTTTTCATTTACATACCACTTATAGTGTATAGAAGTATCTTAAATATGTTTCTTTCATTTACATGAAAAACAGGGTTCGTCACCTTTAGAATATTGATGCCCACAACCTGCAGAAAAAAAAATAGTTAATTACTTCCCACTCCTCTCCCTGGTTTTGATGGTCATTTCTGCCGAATGATAGCAGTGGTGATGTGGCAGCTGATCCATGTTTAGCTCCACACAGGTTATTTTTTTTGTTGTGTTCCAGAGAAAAAACACAGACTTAGTTCACAGAGATAGAAAAAATAGTTCAAACATTTATATGGAGCCAAAAATGCCCACAAGTAGCCACACCAATATTGAGAAAGAAGAACATGGTTGGAGGAATCACAATACTGGATATCAAACTATACTGAAAGGGTACTGTGATCAAAACTGTCTACTCCTGGCATAAGAATAGCCATATAGATCAATACAGAAAAATAGAGAGCCCAGAAATAAATGCAGGACTCTATGGCCAATTAATATTCGACAAAGGAGGAAGGAACATAAGGTGGAGTGAAAACAGTCTCTTTAACAAATTATGTTGAGAGTACTAGACAGGGAAATGCAAACAAATAAAACTAGACCACCAACTTACACCATACACCAGAATAAACTCAAGGTGGATAAAGGACTTAAACATAAGCAGTGCCACCATAAAGGTCCTAGAGGAAAATACAGGCAGTAAAATTTTAGAAATCCCACACAGAAACATGTTTACTGATACTTCTTGAAAGGCAAATGAACTCAAAGAACAAATAAACAAATAGGACTATATCAAACTGAAAAGTTTCTGTTCAGTAAAGAAAACACCAGCAAAATTAAAAGGGAACCAACTGTATGGGAAAACATACTTGCCAATGATAATTCAGACAAAGGTTTGCTCTCCAAAATATATAAAGAAGTAATGTGACTCAACACCAGTGAGACAGACAGCCTAATTTAAAAATGGGCAAAGGACCTGAACAGACACACCTCACTGAGGAAGACATGCAAAGGGTCCAAAAGCATATGAAGGAATGCTCAATATCTCTACCAATCAGAGAGGTGCAAATTAAATCCACAATAATATACCACCTCACACCTGTCAGAATGGCAATCATCAACAATTCAGCAAACAATATGTGTTGGTGAGGATGTGGGGAAAAGGGAACCATGGGACATTGATGGTGGGAATGCAGGCTGGTGCAGCCACTATGGAAGACAGTATGGAGTTTCCTTTAAAAAACTAAAAATGGAAATGACTTTTGATCCAGCAATTCCAAAACTAGGACTATACTCAAAGAACCCTGAGACACAAATTCATAAGAACCTATGTACCCCTATGTTCATAGCAGCACTATTTACAATAGCCAAATGCTGGAAACAGCCTAAGTGCCCATTAGTGGATGATTGGATCAAAAAACTCTGGTACATTTACACAATGGAATACTACACAGCAGAAAGAAAAAATGAACTCCTACATTTTGCAACAACATGGATGGAACTGGAAAGTATTATGCTTAGTGAAATAAACCAATCAGTGAAAGAAAAATACTATATGATCTCCCTCATTTCAGGATAATGATGAACAAAACAAACAAATAAGCAAAACAAAACTAGATACATGAATACAATGAATAGACCTTCAGTGGGCAGAGGGAAGGGGGAGGGGGGAAATGTTAGGGGGAATTTGGAGGCAAATATGGGGAGCAGTTTAGTCAAGGAATTAGTATGGAAGAATCATGGACATGGACAACAAGTGGCATTAACTTTTCAATGGGTTGGGTGGCTGGCTGGGGAAGGGGACAGAAGGGAGGATAAAGGAGATGGATGTAATGAAACAACAATAAAATTAAATGCAAAAAATAAAAGTACATGGAAAACAGAAAGCTGTCTTCAAAGAATGTGTGATGCCATTTGTAGGGACCTGATTTATGTTTTTGAGTGACCATATTAGGGCTTCTGCAGGCAGCTAAAACCCAATGCCTACTCAGATTCTAAAGAAGATTTTTTAAAATATTTTTAGACAGAGGAGAAGGAAGAGAGGCAGAGAGGGAGAGATATATCAATGTATGGTTGCCTTTCACCTACTTCCAGCCATGGACCTGGCTGGAGACCTAGCTTGCAACCTGGTTATGTGCTCTGGCTGATAATTGAACCAGCAAACTTTGGGTTTGCAGACTGGTGCTTTATCCACTGTGCCACAAGCCAGGGCTCTACTCAGGTTTTTGAGATGATTTTGAATAAAATTCATTCATTTACCTATAAATACGATATACCTGCTACATGAAGGCACATTCTGAAACAACATAACTCAGTGAAGAATACAGGCACAATCCATTAACTTCATTTTTATTAAGAATCAGAAAGTCATACAAGAGATTATTTGCAGTCTACTTTACACTTCACTTATGGAATTTTCATAGCCTATGCTGTATCTGGTGACATTTAAAAAAATGCTGACCAGAAGGAAAGATCACAGAACCATATATAAATGGGAGTGATTTTTGTGTCCAGAAGAAAAACCTCATGTTTTTACAAAATTTAAATTCAATTTGGAAGCATTAGTTTATGGATGAGGAAAGCTTGGCAGAATCCTGGATTTGCTCCAAGTCTGTCTTAAGCTGTGGCTTGTTCCATTATTTCTCACTACAGGTGCTGTGCCTGCTCCAGTGCCTGTCACCATGACCATCATCATCATTATTTTGTTCCATAAAAAGGACATGTGGTCTGATTCTCTAACATCAGGTTCCAAAGAGTCACCTATACAAAACCTCATGAGAAACCCCATTTCTTTTTCCAGATATATCCAAACTCCTTTAAGTGTTTTTGCTACTCTTAGAGAGGATATGAAGAGCTAAGATTAAGATGGTACATAGTTCCAGGTTTAAAATTTAGGAGCTGCTAGGGATAGATAAGTGGTCATTTTACTGTAGAAAAGTTACCTTCTGGTGTTCTCATCTGAAATACTGACATTAAAAGAAGTTGACTCAAAAATGTCTTTCTGATATTTAAATATGGATTAAAATCTTTAAAGAGCAGTAATTTTATTAATATTCTATTTTAGGTAATTAATAACTAATGGCTTTAACTGTTGCATTAAACACTTTGATATCATTTGTGTTTTATCAACAAATTACTGTTAACTGTTGCATAAGTTTCAGTGCCAAAAGACCTAGCATGTGACTTTCAATAGAGAAGGTTTTAATTTGCATTCTTTTTGTTGATTAATGACACTGAGCATCTCTTCATGTGTTAACCATGTGTGCCCTCTTTGGAGAAGTGCCCATTCAGGTTCTTTGTCTATTTTTTTAATTGTATTGCTTCTTTTTGGTTTTATATGTTCTTTATACATTTTGGATATCAAACCTTTATTATATGTATTGGCATATTTCATTAATTTTCATTTCTCCACCACTGTGATGTGATCATGTCCAAGTTACACAGTCAGCTCATTGACACCCAGTTCCTGGAGAACAGCAGATAAAGTGTGATGGAGGGCAAAGCTGGTCACCTACCTTCCACACCCAGAGTCATCTCATTTCTCTGAGAGACTCTAAGTTATTTCTCATCAAAGTCTATGGTGATCTCTTACACATCTGCATATTCCTCTTCCTTTGGTGGGTTCTCTACTCAGACATAATGAGAATATGGGCATACACCTGCCTTCTGTCCTTAACATGTTCTACACGTGCATACCCTGCAGGGAAGTGATCCCAGGTACAGAATATGTGAGGTTGGGGAACACAGTACAATGGTAGGGAAAAGTTATGCCGACTCCCCCAAATGGAGTCCTAGTACCTTGTCACTTCTTTACACCCAAAGCCACATTGGCAATATCCTTATACCCTCTGTCCACTCTATCATGTTCCATTAGAGGCCACGTGGTGTAGGACAAAGCAGGTGGGAGTTGGTTATCCATTGTTGTCCTGGGGAAGACTCACCTCATCTAGGGCCCATAATTCCTGGACACAAAAATTTTTCTACATTCTCTGGGAATCAGAAAAATAGTTGGTGTCTCCTGGAAGGATTGCACACACTTCAGAGAATGCTTTCAGATATGTGAGGCCTGGCAGGTCACCTGATCTGGCCTGCATCACCAGAGAGCCAAAGATTTTCCAACTCCCTCTTCACTGCCATGGTCACAATGTACCATGGGTGAACTCCGATATGGATGCCACACTGCCTGAGGTGCACTGAGAGGCAGGATCCCAGCTGTGCGAGAGATCAGACCAATCCTCTGGGTGGGAAGCCAGGCACCCAGCCAGCCAGAGATCCAGACAGGTCTTGCTGAGGTTCATGTCCATTTCTGGTGTCACCCTGTGTCCCTTTTTATGTTCCTTCCTTCAGGAGCAATGATAGAGGTGATGTGGTGGTGGTGCAGGTAGGAGATGTCCAGCAGGCCTGCAGTACTGGTGCCATCAGGCAGGTGGTACCAAGGGATTTGGCTCTGGTGTCCCTGGTGATTGGACCTGCAGGTCTCTTGAGGGACTTGCTTCTGCAGATTTTGGGGCTGCCTGGATCAGTTGACTGGCCCTCACTGGTGCTGCCCTTTCACTCAGGGGATTGGTCCACCAATGGAAAAGGGCTACCATGGGGAAAGGGAATGGAGAGACGTGACTGGTGCCTGTGATGGGTGACAATATATGCAGGTGTTTTGGGGTGTTAGACAGGGTACCATGGACCAGCCCGTGCTGCTCTTGGGTCCCGTGGAAGGAGAAATTCTCCTAATTCCTTATCATGAGATGAAAGAGACAGGTCCCCTGTGCCCCAGCGGGTGACTGGTGCAGTCTACCTGGCCAGAATGTGTGGCTGTCAGGGTTCTGGTCACTGGGGGAGAATTTCTTTTCACGTTCTGGAGGTGGGAACTGGCACTGGCTCTGCGTGAAAGCCCACAGAAAGCAAGGCAGGTTGAAATACAGGAACACCTGTGTTTCAGCCTTTGGACCTGATTGAAGACCTTTTCCTTGAAGATCTTATATGACTTTGGGGTGCTCAGTAAGCCATCCGGCAGGTAAGGCTGGCTGGGCACTGTCTCTGTTTTTCCTTTCCCTCCTCCTCTTTTACCTCTTCCCATAAACATCTGGGTTATCCAGCAGTTGGTGGCCTGCAGTGGGGTCCTTGGTGCCTGCCACCCATTGGAAATTATGTCACAAGGAGGGATCTGTGACTACCTAGAGGACGGGTGCCCTGTGTGGAGGTTGACCCGTTAGTTGCAAATGGATTAAGACTTGTGGTCAAAGCACACAGGTTGATTATGTAACCTGTCAGTACCATACTTGCTAACTGGCTCTTTGCATGATAGTAGGCCATGCTTCCTTGAGGTGAAGAGGGAAGGAAGATAGAGGTCTCCCACAGGGTGGGGTACAAGGAGCAATTGTTAACACTTTTTATTTTTATTATTTACTTTTATTTTTTCTTAGTACACTTGGTGTACAATGGCCTACTACTTTCAGGTGCACAATACAGAGATTGGATCTTTACCTTTCTTATGATGAAATCACCCCACAAACGCTGTTCAGTTCTTGTCACTATACAAACTTATGGCAATGTTATAACTTTATACCTCTCTTTATTAAAATGTTCCATGACTGGTGGATAAGACACTGACCTACAAATACAAAGGTCACTGGTTTGATACCCAACCAGGGCACATAACCAGGTTGCAAGCCAGGTCTCCAGCAATATCTGTAGCTGGAGGCAGGTGAAAGGCAACCATACATTGATATGTCTTTCCCTCTCTGCCTCTCCCCCTTTCTATTTCTCTAAAAGTAATAAAGTCTTCTTAAATGAATAAGTAAAATATTTAAAAAAATAGATTAATAAAAATAAAAGGTGTAAACACATTAACATGCATCATGTCACAGTCATTGCAATGATTATGTTTCTAATACTGTCTATCATTAAGGATGTTTGGCATGGTCATCAGCAACTATAAACAAGGCAACCCAGGTCAAGTTCCTCTGCCCACAAAGAGCACCCACTTGACACCAGATGAGCAGAGAAGGGTGTGCTTTCCTTCAAGGTAATTTATAAATTGGCCTGAGAACCAATCACCCTGGGTGGGAACCCTGAGTGACATTTCCAAGTTCAACAAATGGCTCTGCAGTGGTACTGTAACAGCATAGGAGAGGAGTCATTCCCTGACATGGTGAACATCCCAGTCCCTGGGTCAAAAGAAGGAAGGATAGAGAGGAAAAAGGAGAGAAGAAGGGAGAGAATAAACTTTTCAAAGCCCACTTATGCTGCCCTCATATGAGAAGAGGCCTTGCTGCTGAGCAGCTGGCCACATGTTCCACCTGTAGGGCTCAGTATGGAGCCAGTAGTAAGTCCTGACTTGACTGGATGTCACTGCTTTTACAGCCTGAAAAGAAAGAAGCTCAACCACAAGGCTGAGCTGGTAGTGGCAGGAGATGTGGAGGGCTGAGAGTGAGGCAAGCAGGGAAAGGGCATAGAGAATGACAGGAGATAGGGTTGGGCCTTTTGCAGTGGTGTGTAGAAGGCACTTTAGAGGTTCATGAGAGAGTCAGAACAGCAGTCATCATTGTTTTCATTTGCATACCACATATAAATAATGTATAGAATTATCTTAAATATAAGTTTTTTTCATTTACAGGAAAAATAGCATACATCACTTTTAGAATATTGATGCCCACAACCTGCGGAAAAGAAAATACCTAATTACTTCCCATTCCTCTCCCTGCTGTTGATGTTCATTTCTGCCAAATGATAGCAGTGGTGATGTGGCAGCTAATCCTTGTTTAATTCCATGCAGACTATTTATTTTGTGTGTTTGTGTTCCAGGGAAAGAAAACAGGCAAAAAGGACAACAACATCACACTCGGTACCTTTAACTCAGCAGCTTTTTTGATGTTCTCTGTTTCCCTCATTTTCTTCTACTCCCCTCCCACCCCACCTGCATCCACCATACCCCACCTCATTTCATACCACACCACCATCACCACCACCAACAACAACAACAATAACAAAATCCTCTCCCTAAGACCACCTATCTGAGAATTCTGGTTGTTTCATAGGAATGGGATCACACACTCCATCATCTTTGATGCCTGTGCTCACTTTACATAGCACAAGATTAATACACATTTGTGCAAGCATCCATGCTTTTTTTCTTTTGTATGGCTTACAACTTTGCATCATAAGCCTGTCACATAAAATAAATAGTTGGTAGATTTTCCCACATGCTTCCAAATTGAAGTCTTCTCTTTGTCTTTGAGGAAAACCTGAAAGTCAAGCAACCTACTTATAGAAATAAGAAGGAAAAACCCTGGCTGATGGCACAGTGGGTAAGGTGCCAGCCTGTGAACCCAAAAATTGCTGGTCAATTCCCCAGTCAGGGAAACATAACCAGGTTGCAAGTCAGGTCTCCAGCCAGGTCCTTAGCTGGAGGCATATGAAAGGCATCCATACATTGATATCTCTCTCCCTAGCCCAGTCTATAAAAATAATAAATAAATAAATCTTTAACAAATAGAAATAAGAAGGGAGAAACATAGAGATATATGTAGGATCCTGATATCCTTATACACCAGAACCAAAAAAGCTCCAAAATCTGGATGAACTACATTCTCTTCAAGCCCTGAGATTTGCTTTAACCCTGACTAAGATGGAAATAATCTGATGAAAGCCATTAAGGCACCTTAAATAAACACATAGTAGGAGAAATGTATTTCAGCAAAATTCTGAATTAGAAATAGCACCTGAGCTAAAGAAATTAACTTCCTTTAGCATATAATCTTTAACACACAAATAAGAATTTTGGAGACTTCCCTATATTGAATTAAAGTATTAAAGTAGGGAAAAGGCATATTTAAACTAGGTGATCTAGAATAGATAAAGGAGATGTCATTAAAACATCAATTATAAAGAAATAACTAGGAAAAAGAGGGAACAGGGAGTGTGGCTGGCTATCATTCCAATTAAACAATGATAAATTCAGTTATTCTAACTTTAAAAATATATATATTACTTTTTTAAGAGAAAGGGAAAGGGAGAAGGAAAGAGAGAGAGGGGGACATAGATTTGAGCAAACAAACAAACAAAAAAAATCACTTGGTGGCCTCCTGTATATACCCAGTACAGGGCACAAAATCACAACACAGGCTTGTGCCCTCATTGGGAATCAAACCTGTGACATTTCACTTTGCAAGATGACAACCTGTCAACTGAGCCACACCAATCATATGAATCCACTTCTAACTAAATGTTTACTGTGTCTCTAATTTGTTCACAATTAATAAGGACCAGCTAAACATTATTTATAAAATACTATACTTCTGAGATGCTTCTTTACAGATATTTTCCTCTGCCTGGAACTATGTGTGACAGAAGATAAATCTGGGATATTTATTTTTTCCAGATGTTCATGTCTTTCTCTAGTTCATCTAGATTGAGTTTAAGGACTGAAGGGCTCAGCATTGTCAGAGCAGAGCAGAAGTGGAACTCAAAGTACCTTGGCACTAGTCCTGATGCTAATGGCACCACACTTCAACCAAAACAACATGTTAATGATTCTCATCAACTCTCATCATGTTTCTCACTTTTATTTCGACCAAAAAAACCCCACCATGTGTATAGGAGATACACATTTTTAAAGACTTGTCATCTACTCACAGGTTTATCCTTGACACCAGCACAGAAAACCACATGCTTGAACACAAGGGGCACACGGGCACAGCAGCCCTGCCACATGATCATATCAATAGATGTAGGAAAAAAACTTTTGATAAAATCCAGCACCGACTTATGATAAAAATCTCTCAGTGAATTGGGAATAGAGGGGTCACACAGCAACATAAAGAGCATAAACAAACCCACATTCAACATCATACTCAACAGGCAAAATCTACAAGTATTCCTCTTAAGTTTGGGAGGAAGACAAGGATGTCTGCTTTCACTTCTCTTATTCAACATAGCACTGGAATTCCTAATTACAGTGATCAGAAAAGAAGAAATAAATAAACATCTAAATTGATGAGGAAATAGAAAACTATCTGTTTTTGCAGATGACATCATACTGTACTTAGAGAACCCCATAGTATCCATTAAGTAACTACTAGAATGAACAAGTGAATTCAGCAAAACGGCAGAATAAAAAATTAACATCCAGAAATCAGTTCCATTTTTTAAAAGATTTTATTTAATTATTTTTAGAAAGAGGAGAAGAGAGAGAGGCAGAGAGGGAGAGACATCAATGTATGGTTGCTTTTCACCTGCCTCCAGCCACAGACCTGACTGGAGACCTGTTTTGCAACTTTGTTATGTGCCCTGGCTGGGGAATCAAAACTGCGACCTTTGGGTTCGCAGGCCAGAGCCTTATCCACTGTGCTACCAGCCAGGGCCCAGTTCCATTAATATATATATATATATATATATATATATATATATATATATATATATATATAATTTATAGAGCAGAGCAGGGAGGGAGGAAGAAAAGGAGTGAAACATCAATGTATGGTTGCCATTCACCTACCTACAGCTATGTACCTGGCTGAACACCTGGCTTGAAACCTGGTTATGTGCCCTGACTATGAATTGAACCAGCGACTTTTGGTTATGCAGGCCAGTACCAATCCACTGAGTAACCAGCCAGGGCCAGTTACCTTTTTATATGCTTATAGAAAACTAACAGAAAGGGAAATTTAAAAAATAATCCCATTCACAGTTGCTTCAAAAAGAATAAACTACCTAGCAATAAACCTATTCAAGTATGTAAATTACCTGTACCTGGAAAATTATGAGATGCTGAAGAAAGAAATCAAAGAAGGTGCACATAAACAAAGGCACATGTAGTGTTCATGGATAAGAAGAATTAACATCATTAAAATGTTCTTACTACCTAAAGCAATCTAATGATTCAATTCAATTTCTATCAAGATTGCAATGACATATTTCACAGAAAAGAAACAAATATTTGAAAAATTCATAGCAACAGAGATCCTGAGAAAGAGAACAAATTTGGAGTTATTACAGTACCTAATATCAAACTATAATACAAGGCCATAGCAATCAAAACAGCCTGGAACTGGCATAAAATATATACGTAGTGCTCACTTCGGCAGTACATACACTAAAACTGGAACTATACAGAAAAGATTATCATGGCCTCTGTGCAAGGATGACACACAGATTCATGAAGCGTTCCAGATTTAAAAATAAAATAGAGCCCTGGCTGGTGGAAAAATGGATAAGGCACGGGCCTGCAAACCCACAGGTTGCAGGTTTGATTCCCAGCCAGGGCACATGGCCAGGTTGAGGGCCAGGTCTCCAGCCTGGTCCATGGCTGGAGGCGGGTGAAAGGCAACCATACATTGATGTTTCTTTCCCTCCCTGCCTCCTTTCCTCTCTCTCTAAAAAATAATAAAATATTTAAAAATATACACTCATAGGTCAACGGAACAGAATAGATAGCCCAAAAGGAAACCCACACTTTTATAGTCAATTAACAGTTAACATATGAAGCAAGCACATACAATGGAAAAGAGATAGTTTATTTATTCAAAAAAAAAAAAAAGGTTGGGAAAACTGGAGAGATATATGCAAAAAGAATAAATTCAAAATGGATCAAAGGCTTAAATATTAGGCAGCATGTCCTGGCTGGTAGCACAGTGGATAAGGTGCCAGCCTGCAAACCCAATGGTCGCAGGTTCGATTCCCCAACCAGGTCTCCAGTCAGGTCTGTGGCTGGAGGCAGGTGAAAAGCAACCATACATTGATGTCTCTCCCCCTCTCTGCCTCTCTTCCTTCCCCTCTTTCTGAAAATAATGAAATAAAATCTTTAAAAAGTATATTAGGCAGCAAACCATAATCATCCTAGAAGAAATCATAGGCAATAAATCTCACACATTACTCATTGAAATTTTATATTGGAATAATTTATTCAGGGAAGTGAAACAAAAGAAAAAACAAACAAATGGAACTACATCAAACTAAACAATTTAGGCACAGCAAAGCAAAACATCAACAAAATAAAATGACAAACCACAGAATGGAAAACATATTTGCCAGTATGTCTTAAAAGTGGTTAGTATCCAATACTTACAAAACTCAACACCAAAACAATAACAACCCAGTTTTCAAAAATGAGCAAAGGACCTGAAAAATATTTCTCTAATGAGGAAATACAGATAGCCAATAGACATATGAAAAGATGCTCAGTCACTGATCATCAGAGAAATGAAGATTAAAACCACAATGAGATACCATCTCACACCTATCAGAAAGTCTGCCATTGATTAAGCAACAAAAATCAAGTCCTGGTGAGGATGCAAAGAAAGGGGGAACTTTTTGCACTATTGATGGGAATGCAGATTGGTGCAGCCACTCTGGAAAGCAGTGTGGAGATACCTCAAAAAAAAATTGAAAATGGATTTGCCATTTCGCTCAGCAACCATGGGCAGATATATGAAGAAACACAAAACACTAAGTCAAAAGAACATAAGTACTCCTATGTTCATTGCAGCATTATTTGCACTCACTAAGATAACTAGGTTATCTAAGATAACCTAGAGCAACTTGGGTTGCTCTAGGAAGCAACCCAAGTACCCATCAATACATGAGTGGGCAAAACAAGTATAGAGTATTTACACAATGAAATTCTACATGGCTGTAAAAAGGAAGATAATTTTACCCTTTGCAATAATATGAATGGATGTGGAGAAAATTATGCTAAGTGAAATAACCCAGTCAGAGAAAGACATATACCATATGACTTCATTCATATGGGGAATCTAACAAACAAGCTGAACTAACAAGCAAAACAGAGAGAGACTGACTCACAGATGGAGAGCACATGACAGCTAATTGAGGGAGTTAGGTGTTGAAGGGATTGAGCAAAAAAATAAAAAAATAAAAGGTCTCACAGGTATGGATAACACTGTGGTGATTGCTTGAGTGAGGGGTGTAAGAGGAATAGCTGGTAATGGAAAATTATAAGAAATATTAAATTCAAAAGAAGAAATTAAAAAAATAAAAGTAAAGGATGATTCTATAAAAATACACATAACTTTTCAAATCCCTAGTAGGACTCATCTAGCAGGAAAATAGAAGGGAGCACCAATAAGTAAGATTCAAAAATTTCCCTGGCTGGTGGCACAGTGGATAAGGCACTGGCCTGCAAACCCAAAGGTCTCCGGTTTGATTCCCCAGCCAGGGCACAAAACCAGGTTGCAAGCCAGGTTTGTGGCTGAAGGCAAGTGAATGGCAACCATACATTCATGTCTGTTTCCCTATCTGCCTTTCTCCCTTCCCTTTTCTCTAAAAATAATTTTAAAATATTTTAAAAAATCATTAGAGAACACTGAGAACTATTCAACACCAACAAATTTGACAATCTAGTAAAAAAATGCATTAGTTTTAAAAAACACAGACCCTCTCAAGGCTACAAAAGGATGAAACAACATCTGTGTAGAGCATTTACTAGCAATGAAGTTGAAGCAGTAATCACAACTCCCATCAAACAACATTTCAGGATGACATGGTTTTTAGATGAATTCTGACAAATATTGTTTAAAATAATTCATACATAGTATTTTGAAAGTATTCAAAAATACTGGAAAATACTTACAAACTCATTTTACAAAACATTAATCTCATAACAATATCAAGCAAAAACACAAAAATAAGACATTCCTCCTTTGCAACCTGACTGCTTTTGTGTTTCTTAGAAGCTCAGAGGAAGATGAGCCAGTGACTGAGGTATGAAGCAGAGTGGAATTTCTTATCAAGAAGTGAGCAATGTGCTAGCTAGAGGAAGCTCAAGATAGATGGAAGGGGAAGAAAAAGGCTATTAAGAGAGTTGGGTAGTGCTACTTTCCTAGTGTTTGGGAATCTGTACAGCGAATATCTTTCCTGGCATTGCTGGTGTGACTTAGTGGATTGAGTGTGGGCCTGCAGACTGAAAGGTAACTGGTTGGCTTCCCAGTCAGGGCACATGACTGGGCTGTGGGCCAGGACCCCTGCTGGGGTGCACCAGAAGCCACCAACAGATGCTTCTCTCCCTCTCTTTCAAATAGAAAACACAGACAACTTTTCCCCTCCCACTGCTCTGCAGTCTCTCAGTCTTGGCTCTTCTTCAACAACAAGCTTTCCCCAGCCCCTGTTTGCCCCCACTCTATCTGCACGTTTCCCTCAACTGTCAAGATGTCAAAAGACTCCAATTTGGAATCTCCCTTCCAAATGGGAGGGGCAGATAATTAGCAGGCCAGGTAGAAAACTGGCAGGCAAAATCCCATCGCAAGGTGACAACCACAGCCCATTGGCAGCCTATAATCACATGTGAAAATGGTTCTCCTGACTTGCAAGATAACCTAGAAATAGCGGAATGTAGAATCTCTCAAGTTTCATATGCCATCAACAAAACACATGGAAGACTCTAGGTGAGCCAAATAAAATAGGTCTATAACCTCCCTTTCCCCCTATTTTTTATTCTTTTTTTTTCCCATAATCTTTCACCATCCCCATGTTTTGCCATTCATTTCTGATATTTCTCAAGTAAGGTGTCTTTTCTTCGATTCCTTTCCCCTACACTCCACAGTAACAGCTCTTATTGAAGTCTCCCCTGCCTACCTGTCATCTTTCCACCTCTAATAGGAGCTCCTTGGAGACAGTGTGTGTTTGATCTTTATGATTCAAATGCTTAGAATTGTGTCCAGCATGGACAGTGGGCTCAATAAATAAACACTGGTACCTTGAATCATTTTGCAAATGCTCACCTTTCATTTAAGTGGTCAATCTGCTTCACTGTTCAGGTGAGATTCCTATCATGTCATGTCTGGGATCTTACATGGCATGGTAACCTCAATCCCCACTATTCTTCCAAATAGCCAAATGTAGCTCTTTAAAAGGAACATTTGGACATAATTCTATCTAATTTAGTGAAAATATCATTATTTAATGTGCTTAAATTTTTGCAAAACAATCAAGCATTGAGTTGAACAATTCTCTGAGTGTCAAAGGAAATGGATCATGTTTATTAATTGGGCTCATTAGCAAAACCTGCAGACTTCATTCACAATCTACTAACTTTTCATTTTCAAAAATAATTTTCATTGGAAGGGAAATATACCTGGCCAAAACTGTCTTTTCTTCTATTGGCCTCAAACCCAGTCTCAAAGCTAGGACAGCAATTTTCAATGCTTTTCATCACTTATTAATTACTCAAATATTGTGGCACACCAAAACCCACATATTTTGCCAATCTGACACACACACACACACACACAAAAAAAAAAAAATTGTAAAATTTTGATCGATTTACACCAACTGCTAATTGTTGTGTGGGCTGCTGTTGTTTCTGATTTTTTATATTTTTGACAATCTAGGGGAAAAGATGTCAATTCCCCTGACTAACTAGTCAGGTAGTGCATGTTTTAAAAATTCTTGAGGCACATCAGTTGAAAATTGCTGCTCTGGGATATCAGCTTGTTGTCTTTTGAGTTGCCTCTGCACTAGACTGAATGGACCCCCTCTCACATGCCTCCTTGTTGGGAATGGTCTCAGTGCTCCCAGATGGTAGGCTCTGTGAAAAAGATAGCAGGAAGCTTTTTGTACTTCAAAGGAAGTGGTGACATCAGCAGACATCTGTACCACCAATACCCGGCCTAACCACATCTGTCTGTTGGAAAAAGGGAATGGGAGGGATGCTGAGCAGTGCAGCTTTTGTTCATTACCTACATATCAGAAATCAGGTAAAATAAAAAAAAAATAGTTATTATTATTTTTTTTTGAGAAAAGATGAGTACCGCTAGGATCTGTTAACAGAGAGCTGCCCCAAGAAGATTTCAATGTTCTGCTTGCTTTACTCCTTCATTCTGGTTGCATGACACCACTTTCAGAATGGCACTTTATTTCAACCAGTCAAGGTTCCTGCCAAAGGTGGATTTATCAACCTGAGGTACTAGAGTGGAGAGATTTTGTGTCAGAGGAAAGGAGGAAGTGTTATTCTATGTTGTAGAGAATCAATACATGCATGGGGTTAATAAATGAGCTGTATTAAAGAAAAAATTAAAAAAAATTGAAGGAAGAAGAAAAAAAAAAGAGCGAGAGAAACATTTACAGAAAGAGAAAGACAAACAGACAAAAGGAAAGCAGGTGAAAGTAGGGTCAGGGAGACTGTAGTCAGAGGCTGTAGGAATTGCTTCTCAGCCTTTTGGCTAAGATCAAGTGTAGAGGCTGCAGGAGAGGAGGTAACTGGGTGCATGACTGTTGCTAGGAATAAAGCCTGGATGCCAGTCAGAAGTTTTGGTGGCTGCTGGAAGTAAGAGCAATCATCCCAATTAGAAAACTGTATCTAACTGCTTATATTTTACATTATATGGATCATATTTTAGTTGCACATTCACTTTACAAAATTACTACAGATATTTGAAGACTTAGAAGCACACCCTTGAACTTATAGATTAATCATTACAGGGATACATAGTCTGCTCCTCTCCCAAGACATGTGACTAGTTCAAGAAAACAAACTAAAGCAAAGTAAACTGAGATCAATTAAAAATACACCTAACAAAATAACCAACAAAAGCAAAGTCAAATAAAATAAATGAAAGCAAAGTCACAGAAAATAAAGTAGAGTGAACTACAGAAAAATAAACTCAAGTACATTTAACTCAAGATCAATAAAATAAATAGCCAAATACAATAAACTTAGCTCAAATAAAAGAAACCAAACTGAAAAGAGAATCAACATAAAATAAAGTCAACTAGACTTAATTAAGATAAACAAGAGTAAGATAAGTTAAAATAAAATGCTATCCCTAACACTAACCTTAACCTAGACCGAACTCCCACCCTAAATCTAAACCTGACTAACCTAACTGTAAACCCAACCCTAAACCTAACCCTAAACTTAACCGAAACCCAAACCGAAACCCAACACTAACCCTAAACCTAACCTTAATTACAGTAAACAAACAAACAAACAAACAAACAAAACACTAAAATACTGGAAGCTCAAGTAAAGGGAGAGAAAATAAACTATACACTGATGAAAGAGAAAACAACAATACTCAGATAAAGCAAAATAAAATGAAGGTCTAAAAAGTGAAACAAACCTGCTCAAATGCAGTAAAATAAAGCAAAAAAGGGGTCAAATATAGTCAAAGAAAACAACTGATTTTTCATAATGCAAAACAAAATACAGCCCAAATGACATAAAACACATTCTATTAAACAAAATTAAGGAAAAAACAAAAGCAACTAAAATACTGTACATTAAAAGAAAGTGAAACAGTTGAA
Source organism: Noctilio leporinus (assembly GCA_004026585.1). Lineage (NCBI taxonomy): Eukaryota > Metazoa > Chordata > Mammalia > Chiroptera > Noctilionidae > Noctilio > Noctilio leporinus. The sequence continues at coordinate 9,513 of PVIW01008751.1, read as the reverse complement.
ACAGAAAAGTAAAAGAAAGGGAATTCAAGGAAAGCAAACTCAAATAAAACGAAGAATAATAAAGTAAAATTAAAACAAACGGAAATTCAATGAAATGAAAAACTAAAGGCCAATAAGATACAATGAACTCTAATTATGTAAAATAAAGGCAAGTCAATAAAATAACCGCTCATAAGATGGAACACCTGAAAACCAAATAAAATTAATTTTAGTTAAATAAAACTAAACGAATCGAAACTCCAATAAAAGAAGGTCAAATAAAAGGAAATAAAGCAAAGCCCAATGAAGGAAAGCAAAATAAAGCAAATTGAAGAAAAATAAAATACAGTAAAGTACTGTAAAGTAAAGCAAACTAAACCAAAGGAAATGGAAATTAAAGAAAGGCACCGGAAAATAAATCAAAGTGAGTTACACTTAACGGAAACAACTTGAAGCAAACTAAACTAGTTCACTAAACTAGTAAACTGAGATCAGTTAAAAATACACCTAAATAAAACCAACAAAAGCAAAGTCAAATAAAACAAATGAAAACAAAATCATACAAATTCAAGTGGAGTGAACTACAGAAACAGAAACTCAAGTCCAATAAAAGAAACAAGCCAAATACAATAAACTCAGCTCAAATACAAGAAACTCAACTCAAAAGAGAATCAACGCAAAATAGAGTCAGATAGACTTAAGGAAGGTCAAGGAGAGTAAGATAAGGTAAAATAAAACAGTGAAAAAGTTCAGCAAAAGGAAACAAATCAAAACTCAATGAAATCAGAAAATTAGATGAAGGAAAAGAAAAGTCAAATTACAAAAGGAAAAGAAAGCATTCAAAGAAAATCAAATAAAAAGAAAAAGTCACATAAAATGGTTGAAATCGCTAAAATAAACGAACGTGTAAAGGATGGCAACGGCTGAAGGCAAAAGCTAAGACTGAGTGCTGGACAAAGCCTCACTTGATCGCTTGCATCTGCAAAGCAGAAGCAGGCCAGGGGCTGACAGCTGCCCGAACGAGCAGCAATTGAGAAGGGAATAAATCACCGCAAGCTGGAGCTGAATGCGGCTCTAACCATTATGAAAGAAACTCCTATAGTTTAGGTAGCCTGGAAATGGGACAATCTTTGCCTTCAGCGTTCCCTTCAACCTGCAAATAAATGAATGAATGAATGAATGAATGAATGAATGAATGAATGAATGAATGAATGAATGAATGAAACCTCCTTGAGTTTATCTGACCAAAGCCTATAAAAGAAACACAGAGACCAGGCTCAGGGTCCTTGTCTCTCTAGCTGAGGGCAATGGTCCACCTGGCCCACCTGGCCCACCCTTTTGTCTGAACTGTGTTGTCTTCCTTAATCTCCCATCACCCCCACTTGGGGACCTCCACTCTGTGGTGGTCACTGCAGGTGGCGCCCAAACAGAAACCTGAGGACAGGGAACTCTTGAATGCAGACAAGGAGATGCACCTGAAAGCACACCATAAACCTTGAAGGGGAGGAGCACACTGAGTTTTCAGCCAGGTGTAAAACATGGGGAACGCAGGCTTCACATGCAAATGCTGAAATCTACGTTTACAAGGGGGAACCAAGGTGCAGGGCTCCCAGTTAGAGCAATTCTTGGACTATGTTCAACACACTTGCCCTTGGTTACTGGAAGAGGGAACCGTCCAGGAGACTACACGGGATCAAGTAGGTGAAAAATTGTGGGCTCATTCCACAGCCCAAGGGCTGCCAAACATGCCCATTTTCACTTTCACTTTGTGGGCTCTCATTCGTGATGCGCTCGGTCCCCAGAGGGATGAACTGAGAGTACAGAGATCTAGAGCAGATAGTTTGGCATCCACAGCGGAAGGATCACCTTCCCTCCTGCCTAAACCATGGACAACTCCACCGGCATCCCTAGCCTAGCATAGTGATGAGCCTCTTGCACCACATGATGCTAGGGAGCTTGAGGAGGAGGCTCAGAGGGTGGGGAAGGAGAGAAAGGAGGGTGATTATGAGCAACATGATGATTCTCCAGACCCTGAACATTCCCATAGGCAGAAATTAGTGCCACAACTTTCAGTGCTCTCCATGAAGGACAAGGGTCTCCTGACTCTGCCACCAGGTCAAATGAACCCTAGTGGGTTGGTCTCCTGGCCAAAGGTGCTGCAGAAAAGGGGCAAAAAACAAACAAAAACAAAAAAACAAAAAAGGCTGGACCTGAGCTTTCTACCCCCAGTGAAATATCTGCTTTGTGAAGGACATACAGAAGACTCCAATGAAGATGTAACAGGTTTTGCCTTTTACCCAGGCATTGAAAGGCCAGACCCAAATAAGCCAAATCAGATTCAAAGAGTCCATGATCCTTTGTCCTTTAAGACTTTTAAGGAACTGAAAACTGCTTGAAGCATGTATGGACCACCTTCCCCACTTGCCACAGCACTGAGACGATTGGAACTCTGTGCCCTGACCCCTAAGGACTGGATGACTTGCTTAGGTAGGCCTGAGTGGTGGGGATTACTTTCCGTGGAAATCTGATTTGAGGAAAGTAGGCAGCAGGTGGATGGTAATCGTGCCCATCATGTGGCCATCCCCTTTGAGGTGCTCACTAGCACGGGGGCTTATGAGCCTCAGGTTGGGCAACTGACATACAATTGGCAAGCATCCCAGTAAGTTACTATTTGCACCTGGCAGTGGCTACCCAATAAAGGAGAAAAATCTCAAAGATGTGAGTAAAATCAGGCAAGCGCCAGAAGAGCCATATCAGGATTTTGTGTTTCAATTATAGCACACAATCAGTAGGATGATTGGGGATTCAGAGCCTGGCAGTATTTTTGGTTAAGCAGTTAGCCTTTGAAAATGCTAATCAAGTGTGTCAGAAAGCCATCCGCTCTTCTCAGAAGCATGGCAGCTTCTGATTTTGTTTGCCTCTGTGCTGATATTGGCCCATCTTCTATGCAGCAAGTCACACTCCTGCTGCCCTAAAGGAAGTTTCTACAGAAGGCCAAAATGAGAAAGGAGTTTGTTTCAATGTTGGTGGCCTGGTCATTTTGAATTAGATTGCCCTCCAAAGCAGCAGGCATCACCATAGTCAGCCAGGGGTAAGTCCCCTGCTTGTATGCCCTGCCTTTGCACTCGAGGCTGACGAGGAAATCTCTGGCCCAATGAAAATAGGGGGGAAAGGGAGGTTATATAACTATTTTATTTGTCTCACCTAGAGTCTTTTGTGTGTCTTGTTTTTGGCAGATGAACCTTGATAGATTTTACATTCTGCTATTTCTAGGTTCTCTTGGAAGTCAAGAGAACAGTTTCTATACATCATCTAGATAGGGAGTTTAGAGATTTAGATGGATAGTTGGTCTGATATACCCACTCAAGAATGCCTGTGTGTTGCCAAAGTAGTCATGTGGGTATGTGAGAGGTAGGAAAATTAGGACCCAAAGAGACTAGGTTGTGTCAACCTTAGAAAGTGGAGCTTGCTGAATAGCCTTTTGAACCAAGGCAAGAGCTGAACAGGCCTCAGGTGTAGGAGTTCAAGCTGATATCGGTAGTGGATTTCCTTTAAGGCTGTCAAACAAGGGACTAAGCTAACCAGTGGTAAGGTTGAGCAAGAGGTGTATTCAGTTGGTATCCCCAAGTCTTCTCTGAAAGTCATTAAGAGTCATTCAACAGTCCACTTGGACCCGAACCTTTTGAGGTCTTACTGTATTCCCATCAATGATTTGTCCTAATTACTGAAAAGGGGATTGGTGCTGGATGTTTTCTGGGAGTATGATAAATTCATGATTTTGAGGTTGTGTTTCTGAGTCTCCAAAAATCAGTAGTAAGGTTGTGGAGTCTGAATGGCCCACTAAAATATCATCCATGTAATGTAAAATATAAGCAGTTGGATACTGTTTTCCTATTGGGAAGATTGCTTTGGCTTCTAGCAGCCCCCAAAGCTTCTGCCTGGCCTCCAGTCCCTGCTGCCAGAAACAGTCATGTACCCAGTAGCCTCTCTTATAGCTGCTTACTCTGGACTTCCCTTCCCCACCCCCACCTGCTGTTTGACTGTGTGTTTCTCTCTCTCAGTTTTTCTTTGTCTGTCATTTCTTCCGTTCCTTCCTTCTTCCTTCCTTTTATTCTTTTCTTTCATTTTTTCCCTTTACTACAGCTCATTTATTAACCCCACACATGTATTGATTCGCTACAAAATAGAGTAACATTTCCTCCTCTCATCTGACACAAAATGTCTCCACTCTAGTACCTCAGGTTGACGTAACCACTTTTAGCAGGAACTATGACCAGTTCAAAGAAAGTGCCATTCTGAAAGTGGCACCATGCCACCAGAATGGGGGACTAAAGCTGGCAGAACATTGAAGCATTTTTGGGACAGCTCTCTGCTAACAGACCATAGCGGTACTCATCTTTTTTCCACAGAAATATCTATTCTTTTTTTTTTTCTTTCTTTCTTCTAGCTGATTTCTGTTATGCAGGTAATGAACAAAAGCTGAGCTGCTCAGCATCCCTCCCATTCCTATTTCCCGACAGACAGATGGGGTTAGGCCAGGCATTGGTGGTATGGATGTCTGCTGATGTCGCTAACACCTTTAAGGAACAAAAAACTCCCTGCTGTCTTTTTCACAGAGCCTACCATCTGGGGAGCACTGAGACCATTCCCAATAATGAGGCATGTGAGGAGACATCCATTTAGTTTAGTGTATAGGGGACTCAAAAGACAATAAGCTGGTATCCTGGACCAGAGATTTTCAAATGGTATGCCTCAAGAATTTTTAAAACATGCACTACCTATTTAATCAGGGGAACTGACATCTTTTTTCTTAGATTGTCAAAAATATAAAAATCAGAAATAATAGCAGCCCACCCAACAATTAGCATTTGGTGTAAATGGATCAATATTTTACTTTTTTTTTTTTTTGTCAGATTGGCAAAATATGTGGTTTTTGGTGTGCCATAATATTTGAGTAATTAGTGAATGATGGAAAACATTGAAAATAGTTGTCCTAGCATTGAGACTGGCTTTGAGTCCAGTAGAAGAGAAGATAGTTCTGGCCAGATAGATTTCCCTTCCAATGAAAGTTATTTTTTAAAACGAAAAGCCAGTAGATTGCAAAGGAAGGCCTGAAGGGTTTGTTAATGACTCCAAATAATGAGCATGACCCATTTCCTTTGACACTCAGAGAATTGTTCAACTCAATGCTTGACTGTGTTGCAAAATGTTAAGCATATGGAATAATGACATTTTCACTAAATGAGATAGAATGATGTCCAAATGTTCCTTTTAAGAAGCTACATTTGGTGGGTGGGGAGAGGGATAGAGGGGAGCAAAAAGGGGATGGACATAATACAACAACCATAAAATTAAAGAAGAAAAAATAAGCTACATTTGGCCATTTGGAGGAATAATGGGGATTGAAGTTCTCATGCTATGTAAATTCCCAGACATGACATGATAGGAATCTCACTTGAACAGTGATACAGATAGATCTCTTCAATGAATAGTGAGCCTTTGCAAAGTGATTCAAGGTACCATTGTTTCATGGAAAGTTCCTTTGGTGCACTGGGGACATTCTAAATAGATAAGTGGATTGTTCATTCAATAGTCATTTATTGAGTCCACTCTCCATGCTGGACACAGTGCTAAGCATTTGAAATGCAAAGACAACACACACGCTCTTTGTCTCCAAGGAGCCTATTAGAGGAGGGAAGATGACAGGTATTCTGGAGAGACTTCAGTAAAAGCTATTCCTGTGAAGTGTGGGGGAAAGGAATGCATGCAAAGACACCTGACTTGAGAAATGTCAGAAATGAATGGCAAAACATGGGGATGGTGAAAGATTGTGGAAAAATAAATAGAAAAAATAGGGGGGAAAGGGAGATCATAAACCTATTTTATTTGGCTTACCTAGAGACTTCCATGTGTCTTGTTATTGGCATATGAAACTTGAGAGATTTTACATTCTGCTATTTCTAGGTTCTCTTAGAAGTCCAGAGAACAGTTTTCACACATGACTGTAGGTTGCCAATGGGCTGTGGTTGTCACCTTGAGATGGGACAGTGCCTGCCGACTTTCTATCTGTCCTGCTGATTATCTGCCACTCCCATTTGGAAGGAAGACTCCATGTCAGTGTCTTTTGGCATGTTGGCAGTTGAGGGAAATGTCCAGATAGAGCAGAGACAGGCATGGGATGGGGGCAGCTTGTTAGTGTTGAAGAAGTGCCAAGACTGAGAGAGACTGTAGAGCGTGGGAGGGAAGGATGTGGTCTGTCTATTCTATTTGAAAGATAGAGAGATAAACATCTGTTTGTGGCCTATGGAGCACCCCAAGTGGGGGTCCTGGCCCACAACCCAGGCATGTGCCCTGACTGCGAAGCCAACAAGTGACCTTTCAGCCTGCAGGCCCACACTCAATCCACTGAGCCACACCACAAAAGCTATTTGCAGTACAGATTCCCAAACCCTAGGAAAGTAGCACTACCCAACTCACTTGTTAGCTTCTTTCTTCCCCTTCCATTTATCATGAGTTTCCTCTAGCTAGCACATTGCTCACTTCTTGATAAGAAATTCCACTCTGCTTCACACCCCAGTCACTGACTCATCTCCCTCTCAGCTTCTCAGAAACACGAAAGCAGTCAGGTTGCAAAGGAGGTCAACTGAGGCCTTTGATAGATTAAACCTACTTTCTAGAGGCCAATTGGTCAAAAGCAAGCACAGACTGAGAAAACAGTTTGTGAAAACAGGCTCAAGAGGAGAAGGGCTTGGGGACACACTTAGGTCCATTGATTCTGCATCTGTGGATTGAAAGGAATCATCACCCAACGTGGAACAGATATGTCCCTGTGTGCCCAGGAAATTTATAACTCCTTTGAAGGTGGTGACACGCACAATTGTTGAAGCTGGTTTTCAAGAGGAGGGATGTTGAATCATTTGGATCTTGTGCAAACCTTCATCCAATTCAGCACATTGTTTTGGGGCCACAGGGGTGCCATTGGCTGGTATGAAGCTATCTCCACCAAAGTCACCTGCTTTACCTGATGCTGTATGGCTGAGGGATGCTCTCCCCTGTGGAGGGCTGGCTGTGAGCACCAGTCAGCCTTTATGGGTGCATTCCCTACACCTGCAATATGTGCCTAGAACTCATTCCTGTGCCCCAGGGGCATGATCTTTAAGGCAAGCAGGTTTTTGCCTGGTTCAACAATGTTGCAACAATGTTGATGTTGTTCTGAACAGGTCTCAGATGGCCATCCACTTCCACTCATGTTTCCAGAGGGGCCACAGACGTCTTCCCAGGGGCATTGTCAGGGGCAACCCACCAGCACACATGCATGGTTGCAGCTGTTAGGTCATGGATATTGGAAGCCATGTTAGTTGTGTCCTTCTCTGCATGTCTGATGATCCCCACCAGCGTGATCTATGAAATATCAACATCCCCAATTCTGACCACTTCATCAACTTCAGAGGCAGAAAGCAGCTGAGCTATTGTAGGATGTATGCACAAAATGCTGGATTGGGGTGCTGCATTTCTTTCCAGCCTGAGAAGGTGCTGGCAATGCACACACCCCAGGTTACTGTGTGTAGCCCAGCCACCAGCTCCCCCAGAGGTGGAGCTGCTATAACTTTCAGAGCCATTATTCCACCTCTGGCTTTGGACTCCTACCGGAAAGTGGCCCAGAGTGATTCAGCCTGCTGGTTTCATCCGCAGAACCTCACTGCAATGGAAGTGGCTATTGCTACTTCAACACCTCCACACCTCTGGGTGTGGTTTTCCCTGAGCTCTCCACAGGTCACTTTCCTCCTCCACCCCATGGGGTTCCAATGAGCAAGACCAGCACTCCTCTACCCAAGGAGAAGTTCCCTCCCCAGGTAGCAGAAGACTTGCCTTGCCCAAATGGTAACTACAAAGCCCCTGCCCCCACAACAGGTCCCCTCATACAGGAGGTGTGGAGGGCCAGGAATTGCTGAAGGGGCTGCAAAGGCCTTCCTGGGCCCCTCACTCCAAGGAGTGCAGAAGAAAGCATGAAGAAAAAGAGAGAGAGGGAGGTGGGGAGAGAGAGAGAGAGAGAGAGAGAGAGAGAGAGAGAGAGAGAGAGAAAGAGAGAGAGAAAGAGAGAGAAATGTGGGAGTGGAACAACAAAGCCATTATGTAAAGGCTGTTCAAGCTTCCCAGCATTGGGTGTCTGCCTCTGGAAAAGGGACCTGGAAGAAAGGCAAAGGCAGTTGAGGCTATGTTATATCAGAATGGAAGCTCTGTGACCTTATATTTGAGGATGCATTAGATCCAGTGTAAACCATTAGATATCACAGTGGAAACCACTGACATCACATTGAGGTTATGTGACATTCCATTGAGGGCATTGTAATATCATAGCATCAATGGACTTAAAATGTTTTGTGACATGACAATGAGGTTCTAGGACTTCACAGTGAAAGATTTGTGACATCAAGATGAGGCTGTGTGAAATCACAAGGCTCTTAAGATATCATGATGAGGTCATGTTACATCACACTGAGGGCTTTGTGAAATTACAATGAGTTTGTTTGACTTCATAGTGAGAACATTGTAACATAACTGAGAATTCATGAAATGACAGTGTTACATTATTAAATCACATTGAGGCTGTGTGAGCTCACAATGAGGGCTCTGTGAAATCACGGAGAGTATGTGCAAAATCAGAATGGAGTTTTATTACAAGCCATTGAAGGCGTTCTTACATCCAAGTGAGGCTGACACCACAATGTGGTCATGTGACATCACAGTGAGAGTGTGACATCAAACTAAGGCTGTGTTAAATCACAATTATTTTGTGACATCACAGTGGTCATGTGTGCAATGATAATGGAGAAATGTGATATCACAATTAGTTTGAATGAATTTGTATTATAGACCTATGATGCTGCAATGAAGGCTTTGTGATTCCATAGTCAAGCTTTGGAAAATAACAAAGAGATAGATTCTTTTAAGATGGGACAGAGTAGAGAGCAGTGCTGATGGTGTTCTCGAGTACCAAAGCAGCTAGAGGACAGGATAGGGAGTGTGAGACGTCTTCAGGACCCTGGGGATTGGAACGGGCAGCATCTGGACACAAGGGAGCACAGCCCAGAGGCAGAGGAGACCAGCAGGACAGTAGCCCACAGGCCCAGAATACAACCAGACAGCCCAAATAAAGGACACACCAAGAACAGCAAGTGGAGAAAATCTGGGAGACGGCAACATTGAACTCCACAAATATCCTATCACAGAAGGGTGCTCAACTAAGGCAAGGAAGCAAAGCAGATTAACCCAAGGAAAGAACAAAAATAAATAAATAAAGAGCAAGCAAGAACAGACATCCAAAATGGGGAAAGAAAGAATCAGTCCATCACCAAAAGGAAAGGAAGAATCCCCAGAAAGAACACAAAATGAAACAGAGGCACCTGGAATATCAGATCAGGAATTCAAAAGAATGATGATAGAGAAGCTCAGTGAGCTCAGCCACATCAAAGAAAACTGTAAACAACTCCAGGAGAACTACAAACAACTCCAGGAAAATTACAAAGAACTCCA
>PVIW01008750.1:0-57873 GCA_004026585.1 Noctilio leporinus | reverse complement strand
TTCATAAGAACCTATGCACACCTATGTTCATAGCGGCACTATTTACAATAGCCAAGTGCTGGAAACAGCCTAAGTGCCCATCAGTGGATGATTGGATCAAAAAACTTTGGTACATTTACACAATGGAATTCTATATAGCAGAAAGAAAGAAGGAACTTGTACCCTTTGCAACAACATGGATGGAACTGGAGAGTATTCTTAGTGAAATAAGCCAGTCAGTGAAGGACAAATATCATATGATCTCACCCATTACGGGACAATAATGAGCAAAACTAACAACAGGCAAAACAGAACCAAGTATATGAATACAAGGAATAGGCCTTCAGTGGTCAGGGGGAAAGGGGTTGGGGGGAGGGGGGAGGCAGAGGCAAGAAAGGGGAGCAGCTTAGACAAGAACCTAGTATAAAGGAACCATGGACATGGACAACAGGTGGGATTGACTTTAGGGGGAATGGGTGGGTGGGGAGGGGGACAGAGGGGAGCAAAAAGGGGATGGATATAATACAACAACAATAAAATTAAAAAAAATATATTTGATATTGATGACAGAGGCAGAGGGATGTACTAAGGTAATACCAAAAATATTTAAGAGATATTATACCACCAACTTACACCATACACCAGAATAAACTCAAGATGGATAAAGGACTTAAACATAAGTCGTGACACCATAAAAGTCCTAAAGTAAAACATAGAAAGTAAAATTTCAGATATCCTACGCAGAAATATTTTTCGCCAATACTTCTCCAAGAGCAAAGGAAATAAAGGGACAAATAAACAAATGGGACTATATCAAACTGAAAAGTTTCTGTTCAGCTAAAGAAAACAGCAAAATTAAAAGGGAACCAACTATATGGGAAAACATTTGCCAATGATACCTCAGACAAGGGTTTGATCTCTAAAATATGTAAAGAACTTATGCGACTCAACACCAGGGAGACAGACAGCCCAATTAAAAAATGAGCAAAAGACCTGAACAGACACTTCTCTGAGGACGACATACAAAGGTCCCAGAGGCACATGAAAGAATGTTCAACATCACTAGCTAACAGAGAGATGCAAAATAAAACCACAATGAGATACCACCTCACACTTGTCAGAATGGCAATCATCAACAAATTAACAAACAAATGCTGGTGAGGATGTGGAGGGGAGCCCTGGTGCATTATTGGTGGGAATGCAAAGTGGTGCAGCAACTATGGAAAACAGTATGAAATTTCCTCAAAAAACTAAAAATGGAACTGCTATTTGACCTAGCAATTCCACTACTAGGATTAGTATACCGGAAGAACCCTGAAACAACAATTCAGAAGAACCTACTTACCTCTATCTTCATAGCAGTACTATTTACAATAGCCAATTGCTGGAAACAACCTAAGTGCCCATCAGTGGATGAATAGATCAAAAAACTTTGGTACATTTACACAATGGAATTCTACACAGAAGAAAGAAAGAAGGAACTCCTACCTTTTGCAACAACATGGATGGAACTGGAGAGTATTATGCTTAGTGAAATAAGCCAGGCAGGGAAAGACAAATACCTTAAGATCTCACCAAACAGAGGAGCTTAATGAACAAAACAAATAAACAAGCAAAACAGAACCAGAGACATGGAAACAAGGAACAGACTTTCAGTGTGCAGAGGGGAGGCGAGGAGAGGGGAAGAAAGAGGCAAAGAAAGGGGAAAGTTTAGTCAAGGAACTAGCATGGGTGACCCATGGAAATAGACAACATGTGGAACTGACTGTGTGTGTGTGGGGCAGGGGGGAATGGGGATGGGAGAGCCATGAGGGAAAAATAGGATAAATTTAATACAGCAATAATAAAATTAAAGTAAAAAGAAAAAGATATCATGATGAGAAAAAGAATAAGACCCAGATATGAATTCCAATTTTTCAAAACACTATGCAAAGATATATCTATCTTTAAGGTATTGTTGGAGTATAAGAGATGCCAAAGTATTAAAACTATAATTATTTACTTAAAATTCTATTTTAGCTTATTATTTTATTATAAGTTGAAATTATTGCTCAGCATCAATTTAGTCTACTGTGTCCACAAGTAGGAATTATAAAGGGATACCTTCCCTTTTTCTGAGACAGTTATTACACATATGTGGGGTTAAAAAGATAAGAGGCCCTGGCTGGTAGCACAGTGGATAAGGCACTGGCCTGTGAACCCAAAGGTCGCTGGTTCAATTCCCAGCCAGGGCACACATAACGAGGTTGCAAGCCAGGTCTCCAGCCAGCTCTGTAGCTGGAGGCAGGTGAAAGGCAACCATACATTGATGTTTCTCTCCCTCTCTGCCTCTCTCCCTTACCCTCTCTAAAACTAATAAAATATGTAAAAAAAAAGGACTCTTAAAAAAAATTACAAAAAAAAAAAAGAGACAAAAATTCACACATGCAATTTTATATATATCACAAGAATCTCAAGACTATGACAGTATATTAAGCTAAGGCAGGTAGTAGTAATTAGCTACATCTCTTTTTAAAAATCATAGTTACTCCCTATGTTTTAGAAACATAAATCATCCAAGAAGGCAAACCCCCACTCAGAACAACTGTTCTCAAGGCACAGAAAGTAATGTAATTGGTCAGTATTTGTTTGTGTTAATAATACAGCAACACTATAAAATCTGATTCCATGAAAGCATTTTTCTGATAAAAGGAACATTTATGTAACTTAATATAAGTTAAAATGAATATAATGGTTCAAAATTCTGAGAAAGAAAAATTATTAGATTTAGTTTTAACTTTTGGTTAAAATAAACTTTTAAAGCCCATCTAATATTAATGGCTATTTTTCCACATGAGTTCTACCTTTTAAAATGTATTTTTAGCAAATGGTAGCATAGAGTAATCAGCCCAAAGTTCATGTCAGTTCCTCCCTAACATTAACCATGGTCTCAATTAAATACTCCACTTAAGTCTAAGTTATTTCCAAATAATCAAAAGTTGAATCATGAAATTTCCATTAATGTAGGTCAAAAACAGTCAAATCCTGGCTGTTTCATGTGTCTTAACCTAACGATAGTATTTCAGGGAGTTTCAACTCTAAGCAAAAAGTAAATAGACACACAAAAAATGTTAACATAATGTGAAAATACATGTAAAAATGTTTCCAAGGAAAAAACTAAATGAAAATGTTTAATGAGAAATAAAAATAGTGGGCTGTGTGAGAAAGAGCAAAAATCAGGTAGTTTAACAGGTTACTGAAATCCTGGTAGTGATCGATAAATTGACTTCTTCACCTTTTACGAAGAAGCTGTACTTAGCAAATCATTGTGTAAGTTGCCTCAATAACAGCATTCTTGCTATCAAGTTTACTTGCAATGATTCCAAAGAAATTAATTTCTTAGATGATAAAAAAAGGTTATCTAAAATGGGGAAAACACAGGAGACTGAGCTGTCTGCTAATAAAACAGACAAATATCAGTCTAGGCACTGAATTCAGAGCTGTTTTAAGCTCTGCCAAATCTCAATTCCCTCTAGTCCAACCACTACCATTGCTTAAGACACATGCGCATACACACACACACACACACACACACACACACACTTGCCCAGACTTACCTATTTTAGCAGAATTCTTAGTTTTAGCATGGGAAGTTCCATAAACTAAAAACCCAAGCTGAGGCAAACTGGGATGGTTAGTTACCAGTCCTACAACTACCAATCCATGCATGTGCAATGTACATAAACACACACTCATCCATCCACACCCCAAACTCCAAAGAATGTTCTCCTAAAACTTAGAGTGAATTTATTAACTCCTCAGAAAATAAGCGGTGTTATACAATCATCCAGTCAGTATCACTTGTTTTAATACTACATTAATAAAATATGTAACTGGCAGTGATCAAATCTGAAAACTTAGAAATTGCCATTCATCACAAGCCATCAAGTCACTCTTTTTAAAAAGGTTTCATGTTTAAATCATATTCATATTGATAAGTATTATTGGTAATCTCTTACAATTACTCCATTTTGTAAATATGAGGAAAATCTCTGTGGCATTGTATAGGTTTGAATCTCAGCTTTGCCACTTGCAATGTAACCTTAGGAGAAATTGTTTAACCTCATAACTCCCAATTTCCTAGTATGTAAAATGGGAATAATAACAGTAACTACCTCATAGGGTTTATATGAGTGTTAAATGTTGTAATGTGTATTAAATGCTTACTACAACATGCTAACATAAAATTAATTCTCAATAAATATTACTTATGATTATAATGCTAATAGTATTATACACTTAACTTGCAAGTGCTTTGAAGGTGGCAGTAACCTAGTCCTATCTTCTTTGGTTAAAACATCTTCTATTCAAAATAATTTATTTCATTTTATAATATTTAGATTTCCAGGGTTATTTTAACTATAAAAATTAAGAAAATCTCCACTAGTTAAAAAAATACCCTTGTAATATAATTAATTTCTTATTTACATGTAATTTCTTCCCATTATTGACTTTTTAAAAAAGATTTTATTCATTATTTTTAGAGAGAGGGGAAGAGAGTAAGGGAGAAAAGGAAACATCAATGTATGGTTGCCTTTCGCCTGCCTCCAGCTGGGGACCTGGCTGGAGACCTGGCTTGCAACTTGGGTATGTGCCCTGACTGAGAATCGAACCAGTGACCTTTTGGTTTGCAGTCTGGTGCTCAATCCACTTAGCCACACCAGTCAGGGACCCATTATTGACTTTTAACATCAGATGTAATAGTGCAGGTAAAGAATAAAAATCAGAGCTCCATGACCTCTAACTTTAATAAAATAATATAGAAGGGGCTAAAAGTCAGATGATAAAGTTTTATCTCAGCTAAAAAGAACAAGTGTAAATATGAAATAAAAATAGAGTCAAATTAGATTTTAGAATTTGAGGAAACGTTTAACATAATTGAGTCTAATGCCTTTATTTTATAAAGAAACCCCCCAAAAGGTGATTTTTTCCCCAATGTTTTATGAACAGAAGAATCAGAGGTAGTATAGAAGACTTCCTCATACCTACTCCAATTATCTTTCCAAGATGCTTCTCTCCAAATCATAAGAGAAAATCATGAAATAAACCCCTATTCCAAAATACCTAATAAAAGTCATCTTTGCATACACACAGATAATTAAGGTATGATGAGAATGATGAAAGAAAAATAACTAGTGTGATAAAGTAGAAAATACACTTGGAAGTCAAACAGCATCTGCATTGAGTGCCTGCTCTGTCATTCCTTCACTCTGTGTCAGTGGTCAGGGTACTTACTCTATCTGCGCTGTCAGGTCCCTCATTTGTAAAATGGAGACAATACCATCTAGAACAAATAAATAAGATAAAAAGTGTTAGAATAGCATAATAGTTTGGAGTCACACTACCTCAGTTTGAATCCCAATTCCACAATTTACTTGTTTAACCATGTTATGTCACTTCTTTAAACCATGGGAAGTACTTTAGCGAAGAGCATGGCACATAATTGTAACAAGTGCTGGTGTTATCAACAATACATATAAATCACCTGGCACTTAGTGGGTAGTGAATAATAAAAGGGAGAGAAGCATCAATGTGTGGTTGCCATTCACCTGCCTCCAGCCATGGGTCTGGGTGGAGACCTGGCTTGCAACCTGGTTATGTGCCCCAGCTGGGAATCGAACCAGCTACCTTTGAGTTCACAGGCTGATGCCTTATCCACTGTGCCACCAACCAGGCATAATATTTTTTTAAATTGTGGTTTTCAGGGTACTGAAGTTTAAAATGCTCAATTCACAAGTCTGAAGAATATGTTATAAAGTCAGAAGTAGGTGATAGCAAAAGACTTAAAATGTATGAAATAAAGTTGACTGAGGCATCTCGTATAACAACCAATGCCCAGCCTAGCCACACCCCTTGGCCTATGGCCATTTCCTCCCACTGCCAGGCCTCATGTAGGTTCCAACCTAGCTGTGGGTGAGGGGATGTGGGCCAGAGCTTCCTGCAGACTGTTGCAGAGGGTTGATCAAGACAGTAGTGGTGTGATATCTGACAATGACGTTCAGCAGCACTGTCCAACAGCACTGGACTCATTTAATCCCATGACTGCCAACTCAATCATATCAATGTTTGACTGTGAGAACAAGGCTAGTGTAAACTGTGAGTTCAGAAGCATCTGAAGTACATCGTGGACTGGCAGAATGTCTTCTACACCTATGATAGGGGCAACTCAGAAATGATGTGCAAGAATGAGTTCAAAGGAGCACTCTCAGGTTTTGGCTTCAGGCTCTGACCAGTTTTACGAGGACATCATTCAAAAGTCTGACAGACAAGGACAGGGACAGATCACCTTTGACAACTTCATCCAGGGCTACATCATCTTGCAGAGAATGACAGATATAGTCAAACTCTACATACGGACCAGGACAGCAGGATTCAGATGTCATATGAACAGTATCTCTCCATCATCTTCAGCATCATATAACACTGGTCTTTTACAAATAGCACCAAGACTTATGGAAAAAAGACTGAAAATGCCAAATCTCTTACCTTTCACAAAATGCAACATGGATGCAGTAGATGCTATTCTTCCTTCAGACTTTATATAATTAATATTTGGGGACCCAACAGTATTTATGTGGATAAGCTGATTAACAATTTTTGCAGTCATAACAATAGTCACATTGTTATTCACATATAGGCATTTGATTTGGGGCTGTTTAATTGTTCCATGAAGGAAGATATAATAATGTTTCAGGTATTCTGCATTTAAAACATTCATCATGTGCTTTTCTATAGAACTCCAGTTCTATAGTGGAAATACTTTTATTAACCCAATAGGAAATACAGAACTTGCACAAAAGGCACTTCATGTGCCTTACTTTTTTTTTTTTTAAGATTCTTACTTCTTATTTTTAGAGAAATGGGTAGGGAGAGAGGCATCAGTGTATGATTGCCTTTCACCTGCCTCCAGCTACAGGTCTGGTTGGAGACCTGGCTTGCAACCTGGTTATGTGTCCTGGCTGGGAATCAAACCAGCAACCTTTGGGTCTGCAGGCTGGTGCCTTATCCATTGTGCCACCAGCCAGGGCCCCATGTGCCTTACTTTTATAAAAAATGAGGTTATTAGAATCATTTGAATATACAATGTAAGCAATAAAGCAGTGCAACCCTTGAGAAAAAAGAAAAATAAATAAAGCTAAAATTATAGCAATGATACATTAGAAAATCTGTAAAAGACACACTGTGTATAGAAGAAACCATCAACTTTGGAAGACTGTCTATTATGACATGGTTTTCATAAACTCCTAATCACAAATATAATAAAAGACAAAGCAACAGTAGAAAACCAAATCCAACATGTTACCATTTAAAAGAACCAATTCCCAAGTGATTATAAAAGATCTATTTCTGAACTGGGTGGAAAGGCATGGTTCCTAAATCCAAAGGGAAATTAAAACCACAAAGTTTAAACAAAACAGCATGAAAAAAAAAATCAATACCTCACAAAATAAAAAGGAATAATTTAGTTGCAGTTTTTTCTTTACAAAATTTCTATTTTTAGATCAGATACAGTAGTTGAAGATGTTACCATGTTTTTAACCTCCTTTTGGTAGGGAAATACCTGTTTGGTTCTGCTACTTCTAAAGGTAAATAGGAGGTTTTACATTTAAGTTACAATGTGGAATACTTCAAATGTAACCTCATGCCAAAATGGCACATTTCTGAGGGATGCAAAGGTATTCAATAAAAAGCTTTTAAAGGCATATTTTTAAACTTGCAGCAGGAAAGCTTTTCTGTGTCAAGACAGTAATTCCTTTAACAGCATTGATCAAAATGTCATTCTTTTATGAGTGTACAATACCTTTTAATGGCATACAACAAGCCATTAGGGTTATACACCTCTGTATAGCAGACAACTTACTGGAAAAAAGAGAACACTGGCCAAGATACAGCCAGTAGGTTTTATGCTTCTAATAAGGAAACTTTTCCCCCAGCTGCTTCATTCTGAACTCCACCACTGAAATTATCCAAAGATTAAATATAAGTTCCCTTCACGTCTATCATTTAGAAGTGCTTTCAGAGAAGCCTAAACTGCAAGATCTAATCAGTATCTTGTAGATACCATAGCGTGGCCTTGAAAACAGCCTCTCACCCAGGGCCAGTGAGAAATTATTCATGAAGATTAGAAAACAATGATGGTTTTATTTACTTGGCTACTTTCTGGGGGAAGAAGAAAGTGATTTTTAAAAAATGTTATGAGATGATCACTTTTCATTTTTATTTACAAAGCCAGCACTAAAGGAACATTCAAGTTATGTATTATTCTACCATAAAATCTCTCTTCATCAACTAATATTGATTAGGTGGTCTTTCATAAAAGGCAATAGCTTAAAAATCATCATAAAAACAAGTCCTTTTCTATGGGTTGTTCATATTTAAAGAAATATAAAATAAATTCTTTAACTATTTAGAAAACTTAATGGATGTAATACAACAATAAAATTAAATATAAAGAAAGAAAAGAAAACTTAATCACATGTGTATACAAACCCTTAAAAAACTTCCATCAACTTAGCAAATTTCTAACCACTCAGGAAATGGAGAGGTAAGAGGTGGGACAGAAATAAAACAAGTACTACTCTTGTTTTTCATGTTAACCTTTTGTTTACTTTTCACTATTACAGAAAGTGTAATAGTGACTTTTAAGTAGAAATAAAATCTTATAATTATAGAAATATCTCAAATATAGATTGTAGTCTAAATCTCTACTTTCTCAAAATTATTTAAGTTATAAGTTTAAAGAATGTTAAAAAAACACAAAGGAAGGTAAGAAAATACCAAGAACAAGTATATGCCAAAAAATTAGGCAATGTGGAAGAAATGGATAAAATCCTAGAAATATACAATCTTCCCAAACTGGATCAGGAAGAATCATAAAATCTGAATAGACTGAGTACTAGTAAGAAATTGAAGCAGAAATAAAAAAAACTCCCAGCAAACAAAATTCTTGGACTCAATAGCTTCACAGGTAAGTTTTACCAATTATTCAAAAAGCTAACACCTATCCTTCTCAAAGTATTGCTAAAAATTGAAGAGGGAAGACTCCAAAACTTATTTTATGAGGACAGCGTTATTCTAATTCCAAAACCATATAAAGACATCACAAATAAAGAAAATTATAGGCCAATATATCTGATGAACAAAAATATTAGCAAACTGGATCTAGCAATAGATTAAAAAGATCACACACCATGATCAAGTGGGATTTATTCCAGGATGCCAGAGTAGCGTAATATCCTCAAATCAGTAAAGCTGATATACCACATAAATAAAATCAAGGACAGAAATCACATGATCATACCAATAGATGCAGAAAAAGCATTTGATAAAGCCCAGCACTCATTAATGATAAAAACTTTCAGCAATGTGGGAATAGAGGGAACACAGTTTAGTGTATCAGGGTTGGCCAAAAACCCCATTTGTTTTTTCTGGAAGATAGCTCTAATAGCACTTAGTTGTCTTTAACTTCATTTGAAACAGTTTTGTTAGATTGTATTGTGACAGCTGTCATATCAGTATGTATTTTAAAAACTTTTTCAAAATAGATAAATTTTTGTGAAACTATTTTAATATTGAAGATGAAAGAAAATATACCACACTTTTGGCATAGTGTGCTTTATTACTTCAAGAAAGGTAAAAATGCAACTGAAATGCAAAAAAAATTGTGCAGTATATGGAGAAGGTGCTATAACTGATCAAATATGGTCAAAAGTGGTTGTTTGCAAAGTTCCATGCTGGAGATTTCTTGCTGGGCCATGCTCCACATTTGGGTAGACTAGTTGAGATTGATAGTGCTCAAATCAAGACATTAACTGAGAACAATCAATGTTATACCAGGCAGGAGATAACTAACATACTCAAAATATCCAAATGAATAGTTACAGGTAAAAATAAAAAAATGTGTCTTTTATTTTTACAAAAAAAGCCATAGTCTTTGTGGCCAATCCAATAATAAAGGCCATATGTGACAAACCCACAGCCAACATTATACTCAAGGGCAAAAACTGAAAGCATTTCCCTTAAGATAGGAATAAGACAGGGATGTCCACTTTCACCACTCTTATTCAACATAGTACTAGAAGTCCTAGCCACAGTAATTGGACAAATAGCAGAAATAAAAGGCATCCAAATAGAAAAGGAAGAAGTAAAACTGTCATTATTTGTAGTTGACATTATACTATATATAGAGAACACTAAAGGTTTCACCAAAAAACTACTAGGAGAGATGAAGGAATTCAGTAAAGTAGCAGACTACAAAATAAATATCCAGAAATTGGATGCATTTTTATACACCAATAATGAACTATCAGAAAGGGAAACTAAGAAAAAAATCCCATTTACAACTGCATCAAAAATAAATAAGTAAACAAAGAAAGAAACAAACTGCCTGGGAATAAATTTAACCAAGGATATAAATTACCTGTACTCAGAAAATTATGAGACACTGAAGAAAGAAACCAAAGATATACAATTAAGTGGATGTATATACTGTGTTCAGGGACAGAAAGAATTAGCATCATTAAAATGCCCATACTACCCAAAACAATCTATATATTCAATGCAATTCCTATTAAGATAGCAATGGCTTATTTCATGGAACTAGATTATTCCGAAAATTTATATGGAACCACAAAGGACACTAAACAGCCACAGCAATCTTAAGAATAACAAAGTTGGAGGAATCATGCTACCTGATATTAAACTATATTACAAGGCCATAGTAATCAAACAGTATGGTAGTGGCATAAAAACAGACATATAAATCAAATAGGGAAGAATACAGCCCCCAAATAAGCCCATTACTTTATGGCCAAATAATATTTGATAAAGAAGGCAAGAACATACAATGGGGTAAAGATAGTCTATTCAATAAAAAGTGTTGAGAAAAGTGGACAGATATGGATAGAACATGAAACTAGACCATCTTTTTATACCATACATAAGAATAAACTCAACAAGGGTGAAAGACTTTAAATGTTAGACTTAAAACAATAAAATCCTAAAAGAAAACATGCAATAAAATCAAGGACATTTCTGTAGCAATATTTTTTCTAACTCCCAGGCAAGGAAAACAAACAAACAAAAACAAAAAATAAAAAACAAATGAGACTACATCAAACTAAAAGGATTTTGCACAGCAAAGGAAATCATTGACAAAATGAAAAGATGACCAACTGAAGGGGAGAACATACTTGCCAATGATACATCAGATAAGGAGTTAATATCCAAAATTTATAAAAAACTTAACACCAGAAAACAAACAATCCAATTAAAAAATGAGTAAAGGACCTGAAGAGATACTTCTCCAAAGAAGACATACAGATGGCCTATAGATGTGTGAAAAGATGTTAAACATCACTAATTGTCAGAGAGATGCAATCTAAAACGACAATGAGGTATCACCTCACACTGTCTGAATGACTATCATCAAGAAATCAACAAATATCAGTGTTGGCCAGAATGTGGAGAAAAGGGAACCCTTATGCACTGTTGGTGGGAATGGAGACAGATACAGTCAATGAGGAAAGCAGTATGGAATTCACTCAGAAAATTAAAAATGAAACTGTCCTATGACCCAGTGATGTTGCTTCTGGGAATTTATCTGAAGAAACCCAAAAACACTAATTCAAAATAATATATTTATCCTAGTGTTCATTACAGCATTATTTACAATAGCCAAAATTTGGAAACAGCCCAAGTGCCTATCAGTTGATGAGTGGATACAAAAGCTGTGGTACATTTATACAATGGAATACTACTTGGCTGTAAAAATGAAAGGAAGAACAAGAGGAAGAAGAAGAGGGGGGAGAAGGAGGGGAAGAGGAAGAAGAGAAGGAGAGGAGAGGAGAGGGAGGAGGGGGAGGAGGAAGAAGAGGAAATCTTACCTTTTGCAACAGCAATGGATGGACATGCAGAGTATTATGCTAAGTGCCAGAGTAAGATAAGTACCAGATGATTTCGCTTGTATGTGAAATAGAATGAACAAAATTAACAAATAAAATAGAAACTGACTCATAGATACAGAGAACAGAACTACAGTTGTCAGAGGGGAAAAGGGTTGTGGGAGCTGGGAGAAAAAGGTGAAGGGATTAACTAAAAAAAACCCCAAATAAACAAAAAACCCTCATATACACAAATAGCAGTATAATAATTACCAGAGAGAAAGGGGGATGGGAGGAAGTCAAAGAGGGTAAAAGGAGGACAAATGGTGATGGAAGGAGACTTGATTTGGGATAGTGAACACACAGTACAATATACAGATGAGGCATTACAGAACTATACAACTGAAACCTACATAATTTTATTAACCAATGTCACCCCAATAAATTCAATTTAAAAAGCATGAAAATAGCCAAGGAAACAAAACAAAATTACAAAAGAACACAAAAAGAATGAGGAATAAAGGTTTAATTTCCAAGAGAAAGAAAGAGAATCCAACATACATGAAGTTATGGAGCTAGACTTTGAAACTATAACTGCAAATAAAAGACAACATGAAACTACATTTGAAGAAGGGCTATGAGGAATCTGGGAAAATTGACACAAACACAGAATTTTGAGATATATTATAATATACTGTAAAGAAAGAAAATAATCTTATGAGGTCATTTTTATACATAAAGCAAAATCAAAGTGGCATCAGACTACTTAGCAGCAACATACAAGGGAAGATAATAGGAAGGTAGGAATCAGTGTGTTATTTAAACTGACAAACCAAATAATGAAATCCACAGTAAGCAGAAGGGGGATGAAAGAATTAGGGCATTATAACTAATAGTATAAAGGTAACCACTAAAACAAAACTTCCAAAATACCAAAGAAAATACAAGGGTACAACGAGAAAAGTAGAATGAAACAGAGAAAAATGAAATACACGCAATAAATATATAAAATGTGTCAGACACCATACATAGTTGTTTACCAATAAATGTACATGAATATAACCTATCTATTTTTAAAAAATTCAACATTACAGAAACTTACCTCAAATAAAGAAATGAAAAGTAAAAAATACAACACTGGTTGGATAGCTCAATTAGAGCATCATCCAGATACACCAAGGGTTTGATCCCTGGTCAGGGCACATTCAAGGAACAACCAATGAATACATGAGTAAGTGAAACAACAAATCAATGTTTCTCTCTCTCCCTATCTCCCTCTCCCTTCCACCTCACCCCTCAAGTTAATAAAAAACTAAAAATATAAAAGATAGACAAATGTATTCAAGGCAAATGAAAACAAAAAGAGAGTAGGTGTTGTAATTCTCATATTACACACACACACAAAAGCTTCATGACATTGGATTTGGAAATGGTTTTTGGGACATGACACTAAATCATAGGTAACAAAGAAAAATGTGCAAATTGAACTTATTGAAAATTTAAAAAGTTTTGTTCATCAAGAGACTATCCACAGAATAGACAGGCAATCACAGAATTAAGAGAAAATATCTGCAAATCATGTATCTAATGGGGATTAATATCCAAAATACATGGAGACCTTCTAAAACTCAATGACAAAAGAACAAAGACCCCAATTCAAAATTCAGCAAAGGACTTGACGTTTATCCAGAGAAGTCAAAGGGTCAATAAGTATATTAAAAATGTTCAACATCACTAACCATTAGAGCAGCAATGTAAGTCAAAAGCATGAGATTACCATCTCACAAATATTAGAATGGCTACTATCAAAAACACAAAAAATTACAAGTGTTGTGACGGATGTTGCAGGTTTCAGAATCCTTGTGCACTATTGATAGAATTTAAAATGGTATAGCCACTGTAGAAAAGTGTGGCAGTTCCTCGAAAAATTAAAACAGAATGACTTGTACACCTATACTTACACCAGCAGTATTCACAACAGTTAAAATATGGAGGCAACTGAAGTGTCCATCAACCAGTAAGTGCATAAGCATGATGTGATATATATGAGAGGGGACCTCAAAGAAACTTGGAATTTATTTATAAAACAATTGTGTATCCTTACATGTTTACATTTCAGTAACCTTCAAAGTACTCTCCACTTGCTGTAATATCCCTATCAAAGAGGTTTTTCCACTGCTCAAGACAGTTTTTGGGCTCCTCAATTTTGATGTTGTTAAGTGCTTCTGACATTTTTTGTTTCACCTCTTCCACTTCAGCAAAACGTTTTCCTTTGAGGACTTTTTTAAGCTGGGGGAAACTAAATAAAAACAAAAAAAGTTGCTTGGGGTGAGATCCAGTGAACAGGGAGGGTGAGGCATGGGGGTCATCCCATTTTTGGTCAAAAACTGCTGAATACTCAGTGCAGTGTGGGCAGGTGCACTCATAAATCACCCATCATGAAATGGGCAAATGCGCTGAAAGAGTCTTCAGAATAATTCATTGAGGCACAACACTGCCAACTGGTACACTGAAAAAGATGTGTTCCTAGGACACTCACCTAACGGGGTAAGTTTGTACTACAGGCAGCCCACCCTCTAAGAGATAATGCTGGTTTTTTGTGGGTCACCCCTTGTACAAATAATGGAATACTATCTAACCTTAACAAGATAACTCTGCAACATGCTACAACATGGATGAAACTGGAGAACATTATGCTAAATGAAATAAACCATACAAATGCTATATGATTCCACTTATATATGAGATACTACAGCAGTCAAAATCAGGAAACACAAAGTAGAATGGTGGTTGCCAAGCACTGGGAACAGAGGGAAATGGGGAATTACTGTTTAATGGGTATAGAGTTTAAGTTTTACAAAATGAAAGGAGTTATGGAGCTAGGTAGTAGTGATGGTTGCAAAATATTAAAATACATTTAGTGTTACTGAATTATATACTTAAAATGATTAAGATGGTTAATTTTATGTATTTTACCAAAAACTTTTATAGTAATAAAAATATTTCAGAAAAACCTAATAGATGTCAGTAATAATGAGGATTATGGTTATCTCTAGGAAGACAGGAGGTGATAATAATTGGGAATAAATGCAGGGAATGATGGGATGCTAAGAATGTTCCATATCTATACATACAGATTTAGAAAATTAAAAATATTTTAACTATGCACGTTAGATTAGTGTATTTGACAATACTGCATGAATGTCCAACAAGCCAAACAACAAAAATGTCACGAAAATACACTTCACTAAAAAAAGAAACCTGTGGTCAGAACATATAAGTAAATAGATGCAGTCATGTTAGCTATCAAGGAAATGCCAATTAAACTACTGTTACAACTTCCACAAGACTTGCTAATATACTATTCAATTGATCAGCCAAGCAAATTAACTAATACATCATTTATGGAAGTACAAGTTGGTGCAACTGTTTTTGGAAAACTGTGATGTATCTGCTAAGCTAAAATACACAATTCTCTCAAAAATTGCTTGGCTTCCTTTCTATTTTATTTTAGCCATACCCTCAGTCCAACAGCCACATCTGTAGTTCTGTTCTAAACATTTTTAGGTTTGGTATACCTCTTTTTTTCTGACCCTTATACTTCCATCACTCTTCCTAATTATGAGTATCTTAGGTCTTCCAAGGATCAGAGGCAGAGACCATTCCACATAAGAGAGTCTAGTTAATTGAGAGAGATGTAAAGATACTATACTAATAGTTGAATTTCAATCTGAGGCATCTTGATAAAATTTGAGGTTTTATTAATGTGTGTAAAGGTCATGTCTCTTGATTTGATTCCTGGTAAAAGACATTTTTTTGAAAGATTTTATTTATTACTTTTAGATAGAGGGGAAAGGAGAGAGGCAGAGAGGGAGAGAGACATCAATGTATCATTTCCTTTCACTTGCCTCCAGCTTTGGACCTGGCTGAGTACCTGTACTACAACCTGGTTATGTGTCCTGGCTGGGGAATCAAACCAGAGACCTTTGGGTTCGCAGGCCAGTGCCTTATCCACTGAGCCAGGGCCCTGGTAAAAGACTAACTTTTAATTGGCCTTTGTCACTCAAAGCCATTATTCATTTTATTTTTGGAAGTTAGGATGAAAAAACAATAGCACTTCCCAATATTATTGTTCCTTTTAATTCCTTTTCATAACTTGTGTTAAAAAAAAAAGTGGCAGTTCTTTTCTGGGTTCTTTTTTCTTGTCATGCCTTATAAATGGTGCCACTAGCAACCAACAAACATATTATTAAAATTCCATTTTTTGCCATTCGTCTTGGAGCTACAAATTTATTAAGTACATGATCTGCATCAAAAGGATGTTTAAAAAAAATTTAATTCCATTAATATTTGGAAGTGTTGATTGGGCTATCTTTCATTAAGTCTCACCAACTAACAATATTTACTAGTGTAACAAGAGTAGCACCAGACATTAGAAAATTATTCAAATATCAATTAACCATCCATTCCCCCAACTCAGATGATATAAGCCTAGGAGATTTAAATATAACTATGTAACATATTTTGAATCTCACAATATATCCTCTAGCAAAACTGGTAGTCTAACTTTTAGATCTCAAATATCATTCAATCACATAGAGTATAGCAAAAATGAATCTAGTATTTGAAATAATTAAATACATTGTAGTTTTGTGTAAAATACATAGGTGAGAAAAGGCAGGTTTAAAAATCCTCTTCCTAATTTTTCCAGTGTAATTACTATATAAAAAGTCCATCACCTTGAATGAACTACCACCACAAAGCCAACTGCATTACACCTTCCATTTGCCCTGCATGTATAATTAAAACTCAATAAAATAATCTTTTCACAATGGTGACAGGTCATCTCAAACAGTCTGACCTAGACAAGACTTGTTTAGCCAACTCAACCTATCATTCACAAATCAAACCTCTTCTTTTCTCTGCCCATAATACTCTGTACACAGTAACAACTAGAGAAAAATATCTAGTAACAAAGAAACAGAGTCCCTACTACACATTTAGTAAAATTTTAAAAAGTTAACACTAGTTGTAAATATTATGCTGTTTATAAAACATCCATGGGAAACAAACAATAAATCTATTGCCTAATCTATTGAGGCATTCCAGATAGCAAAAAGTTTCATGTGGAAGAGAATATTAAATTACTACTCACATAGTAATTCCTTGTTTTATTTAGTTTATTTTTTAAAGAATCTTTCTTTTAAAGATTTTATTTATTATTTTCAGAGAGAGAGAAAAGGAGAGAGGCAGAGAGGGAGAGAAACAGCAATGTATGATTGCCTTTCACCTGCCTCCAGCTATGGACCTGGCTGGAGACCTGGCTTGCAACCTGGTTATGTGCTCTGACTAAGAATTGAACTAGCGACCTTTGGGTTTACAGGCCAGCACCAACCTTATTTAATTTTAAAGAATATAAACCATTACATTTTATATGCTAATAAGATTTAACCACTCATTATTAATAGAGCAAAGTTTGGATCATCTAGATCCAGCATCTATAAAATTATAAATTTACCTTTCCTGGTCAATTAATTGAGCTTATTGTCCTGTTCTACAGGCTGTCTTCTGGACCTCACAGCACTAACTTTTAAATTCTGTCTTTGTTCATAAAAAGACAGTGGACATCACTGAAAATCTCAGAGTAAAAGTAAAGAGCTCTGAAAATTCTCTCCTCCATAACAAAGAGAACACTAGCAAAAACTTTTTTTAGAAGGCTAAAGATTAAACAAAGGCTTACAGCAATCCAGGGAATGATTATTCAAGAAAAAACAACCAAATCTCTTTAAGATCAATGAGCCTGTAGCATTTTAATTTGCCCTTTTCCCCTCTACCCATCTCCTGCTCCATAGGAGTCTTGAAAAACAATAGCTACAATCAAGACTGGCAGTCCAATAAGTTGGAATTCTTTCAAGGCGCCATTCCCCAAAAAAGGTCATTATTGGACATGACAGATTCCACATGTAAGGCTGTCATTATGTGAACTTACTCAGAGCTCACAAGTACAAAAGCATTTCCCCCAAGAGATCTGTGAAAACCAACCAGACAATTATTGAACATACCCTTAAACGTAACTTTTAAAAACACAGTAAGAAAACAAACAATCCAGTTTTTAAAAAAGGCAAAAAACCTGAACAGATCCCTCATTGAAGAAGATATATAGAAGGCAAAAAAGCATATGAGGATATGCTGAACATTACAATGCATTCAGGGTTTGCAAGTTAAACCAATGAAATACTACTACATACCTATAAGAATACCAAAAGCCCAAAACACTGACAATACCAAATGCTGGAGAGTATAAGGAATAACAGGGACTCTCATTCGCTGCTGATGGAAATGAAAAATGGTATAACTGCTTTGGAAGACAATTTGGCAGTTGTTTTGCAAAACTAAACATACTCTTACCATACAATCCATCTATATAATCATCATCATCATCATCATATCTTAATGAACTGGAGATCATTCCAACAATGAAAAATTGATTTCACACTTAAAAATCAATGTATTCTCCACTTTAGTAGAATAAAGGAGAAAAACATATGGTCATCTCAACTGATTCATAAAAATTGACAAAATTCAACATTTGGCTAGTGGTAAAAACTCTCAGCAAAACAGGGAGTGAAAAGGAATTTCCTCAACCCGATAAAGGACAACTATGAAAAAGCTACATACAGTTTCATCATATTTCATGGGAATAGACTAAGCATTTTCTCCTCAAGGTCAGAAATAAGACAAAGATGTACCCTCTTACTTCTATTAAACATCAGACTGGAGGTCCTAAACAGTGCAATCAAGGAAAGTAATTAACAATAAAATAATAAATAAAATTAAAGGCATACATATTGGAAAATAAGAAGTAAACAGCACAGATGTTAGAGTAACAAACTCTCATTCTTTGCTGTTGAAAATACAAAATATTTGTCACTTTAAAAGACAGTTGAGCAGTTTTTTAAAACACAAAACTAAATATACTCTTGCCATACAATCCAGCATTTTGCAAATGTAAGGTAAAATTTAGTAAGGTCACAGAATTTTAAATTAATATATAAAAATCAATTGCATTCCTAAATGTTAGCAATTAGCAAAATAAAAATAAACTTAAAAATTTGCCATGTTATCAAGAAATAGGAATTGCTTTGGAGCAAATTTAACAAAATTTATGTAAGATCTTTATGGGGAAAACTACAAACTACTACTGAGAGAATTTAAAGATGATGAAAGTAAATGAAAAGAGATATCACATATCCAGATTGGAAGAATCACATCTCCTATTGAGACAAGTACCAATTTATGGTCTAACATAGTTTCAAGGTAATCCTAAAAAGATGTTCAGCAAACTTTTGTAGAAACTGACTAGTCGATTCTAAAACTGATATGGAAAAGGACCAACAGTCACCAAAATGTCTCCAAGAAACAAAGAGCTGGAAGCCTTGGCTGGTGGCTCAGTGGATAGGCATCCAAAAGTGGCTGGTTTGATTCCCAGTCAGGGTACCTAACCAGGTTGTAAGCCAGGTCTCCAGCCAGGTCCATAGCTGGAGGCAGATAAAAGGCAAACCATGCATTGATGTTTCTCTCCCTTTCTTCCTCCCTCCCTGCCCTTCTCTCTAAAAATGATGAATAAAATCTTAAAAAGAAAAAGACACAAAAAGCTGGAAAGGTGACTACTATTAAATATTACACACTTACAGAATTATGCCCAATTTCAAAACATGATTTGGTAGTAGCTTAAGATATATAAGTCAGCAGAATAGTGAGTCTACAGACAGAACAATGAATGCACAGAAGGTTGATTAATTTCCAACAAAAGGTGCCAAGGTATTTCAGAACTTCCTTTAGCATTCTTCTGGTAACAACTTCTCTGGTAAGATGAGCTATTTCTTCATTTATTACCAGCAAATTTCCCTTTATATTACTAAGCATATTTATGATGTTTGCTTTAAAATCCTTGTCTACTAATTCAACATCTCAATTATCTTAGGGTCAAATTCCATTAATTGCCTTTTCTCTTGGGAATATAGGAGGTCTGTTCAGAAAGTATCCAGTCATGTAATATAAAAAAGAGACATTTACTGAAGAAACAAGAAACACTGTATATAGGACAATGACACCTTAGTCCCCTTCAAAGAGGGGACCTCACAGTTCTCCCAATTGCTCCATCGTATTTTCCTGAATCTCATCAATGGTCTGAAATTTCTTCCTTTTCAAAGGTGATTTTAGTTGTGGGAAAAGCCAAAAGTCACAGGGCATGAAATCTGGGCTGTAGGGAGACCGAGTCACCTGGATGATTTGATGTTTCACCAGAAAACTGCATGAGATGTGATGCATGAGCGGCTGCGTTGTTGTGATGAAGTTTCCACTCACCAGTTGCCCAGGGCTGTGGTCTTCTGAATCATCTTAATAGTTTCTGTGGAGGAACGTTCAAGCTTAATGCAAAACTTGATGCAGATTCATTGCTCTACTCATCCCATCTTTTTGAATGCAATGGCCACACAGTACACATGCTCACTCAAGGGCATCTGCCGCCCTCACTGACTAGTACAGTGAAGTTGTCATTTTTCATGTATGCACATTCCAGTCCACTCTCCTTGGCAGCCAGGTCACACTGATGTCATGCAAATTGTTCTCATTATATTAATAATGGTTGGACTTTTTCTGTAGATATTTTCCTGTTCCTTTGTGTGTTTACAGACTTTTATACACTTTTTACTGTATCATGGACATTCTGAAAAATGTGTTGTAGAGATTCCGAATCATGTTGTGGTCCTCTGAAAAATACTGATAACATTTGTTGTAACAGACAATTATCTTGCCTGAAGTCAAACACCAAATTGTTTTTCCTATGATGGGAGTACTTGAAATCTCTGTTCAGATCTTTAAGATTTAGCTGGACTACTTGAAAACTGTCCTATGTAAGCCTAGTTCAGAGGTCAGGTGATAATATGACCAAATTTATAAATAGAATTTACAGCTCCCCTTGTGAATCTATTATTTCTCTACTCACTTTCTAGCTACCAAGGTTACCCCAACTCTACCTTCTGGCTGTTTAAGCTATTAAGTCTGTTAATATTTTTTCCAAGATTTGTCTGGCTGGCATGGTTATCTAGTAGAGCTTGCATCAGGGGAAAAAAATGTGAAAATGAGATAAACATGGGAAATTCACTTAGAGGTGGTCTTCTTTTTCTAGCAGATACTTCTCCAGTTTCTGCTTATTTTTGTTTGCTCTCCATTGTATTCAAGTAGTTAAGTTTATTTTATTTATTTATTTGACAGATTATAATGGTTACTGCAGAAGGGTTGTTCAAAAGGGTTGTACTCCTTCATTACAGTAAGTAATGGCAATTCAACTGGAAATGGTAAAAATTTGCTGGAGGAATTGGATATCTGAATGTATAAAAGGGAATTCTGACCCTTCCCACATACAAATCAACACAAAATAGGTCAGAAAATTAAACACAAAAACTAAAATTATGGATCAAAGTAAAATCTTTGTGACCTTAAGGTAGAAAAATATTTTTTAAAGATTTTTATTCATTATTTTTAGAGAGAGAAGGGCAGGGAGGGAGGAAGAAAGGGAGAGAAACATCAATGTATGGTTGCCTTTTACCTGCCTCCAGCTAAGGACCTGCCTGGAGACCTGGCTTGCAACCTGGGTATGTTGCCCTAACTGGGAATTGAACCAGTGACCTTTGGGTTCACAGGCCGGCACCTACCCACTAAGCCACCAGCCAGGGCTTTGAAAAATATTTCTTAGATAAGATACAAAGTATATGAATCATAAAATTTAAAATGGATGAACTGGGGTCTTAAAAAAAAAAAAAGATGAACTGGCCCTGGCTGTTGGGGCTTAGTGGATTCAGTGACAGCTTGAGAACCCAAGTGTTGCTGGTTCAATTCCCAGTCAGGGCACATGCCTGAGTGCAGGTCAGGTCCTCAGTTGGGGGCATGCGAGGCACATTGATGTTTCTCTCCCTTTCCCCCTACTTTTTCCTCTCTCTAAAAATAAATAAATAAATAAATAAATAAATAAATAAGATATATTTTTTAAATGGATAAACGAGACAGCATCAAAATGCAAAACTTTTGGGACAGAGGGGAGCAAAAAGGGGATGAATGTAATACAACAACAATAAAATTTTTAAAAAATGCAAAACTTTTGCTCTTAAAAAGATATATCACTAAGAAAATGAAAAGGCAAGTATGTCTCAGACTAGGAAAAGATATTTTGAACACACGTAATTGACCATATAATTTTATATAAAATATATAAGGAACTTCTGTAACTCAATAAAAAGAATTCGAACAAGCCAATTTTAAAATTGGCAAAAGGATTTGGATATACACATCATGAAAAACATCTGAATATCCAATAAGGAAATAAGAAGATGTTCAACATCATTAGATATCAGTAAAGTACAAATTAAAACCACAATGGCATATAAATATATACTCACTAGAATGGCTAAAATTTTAATGATTGACAATTTCAAGTGTTGCCAAGAATGTGGAAAATTGCAATTTTCATACATTCCTAAAGAGGATTTAAAATCATACAAATATTTTGGAAAACAGTTTGACAGTCTCATAGCAAGCTGAACATACAATTACTGTATGACCCAATAATTCCACTTCCTAGATATTTGCCCAAAGATTACACATAAATATTCATAGAAGCTTTACTTATGAGAGCTTCAAACTGGAAATAACCCAAATGTCAATCAATAAATCAATGAAAAAATGGTAATATAGAAAGACATAGGTATAAAGAAACACTAAAATACTGAAGCATACCAAAATATGAGATAATGTCAAAAATAAAATACTGAGGAAAAACCGGGTACAAAACATTACATAATATCTAATTTCATTTATATGACATTATAGAAAAGTCAAAACTAATCTATAAAACTAAGAAGCATAAGAGTGGTTATCTAGGGTTGGAGGGAAAGGGATGGAAAATGACTATAAATGGGAAAAATATACTGGGGAGAAGATATTGATCAAGAGTTTTACAGAACTGAAAAAAATATCAAGCTATGTATTCAAACCTACAAATGAATAAAAGTATACATTATAAAACTATATAAATCTAGACACATCATATTAAATCTACTGAAAATCAAAAAGGAGAAATCTTAAAAGGAATCAAAGAGGCAAAATACTTTAATAGATATAAAAAATAAGTTTGATAGCTAACTTCTAACCAAAAACAGTAGAGACTAGAAGATAGTGGAATTATAATATGCTCAAAGGGATGAGAAAACTGAACTGTTGATCTCTGACTGGCAAAACTATCCTTCACCAATGGAGGTGAAATAAAGACTTTTTCTGATGTGCAAAAAAATTCTGAAAATTTATCACTGATAAATCTAAATTAAAAGGCATTCTTTAGGCAGAATTAAAATTATCCTACCAATGGAAAGTAGGTGACACAGGAAGAGATGAAAAATAACAAAAAGTATATATCTAAAAGGGTGTAAAAACAATAATGATAATATCTTACGAGATTTAAAAATATCTAGAAAATTGAAATACAATATTAAAAAATAAAGTGAATAAATGTAGAGAAGACTTGATAACTCAAGGATATAGAATCAAAAGAGAAAATACAATTTAAAAATATCAAAGCGAAGAAAGAAAAAAAACAGAATGAAGTGGTAATGAGACAAATAGTAAAATGGCAAATATCAACACAAATATATCAGTAATTATATTAAATAAAAAATGGGCCAAATGCAGGGGTTCGATTTCTAACCACCTGACTTTTTATTTTAAAGATTTTATTTATTTAATTTTAGAGAGAGGGGAAGGAGGGAGAAGGAGAAACATCGATGTGTAAGAGATCTGTGAGAGATGGACTGGTTGGTTGCCTCTTGCATATTCCCAGCTGGGGAGAAACATCAACTGGTTGCCTCTTGTGTGCCCTCAAATGTGGACCTGGCCACACCCCAGGCATGTGCCCTGATCGGGAATTGAACTGGCGACCTTTTTAATAGGCCAACGCTCAATACATTAAGTCACACCAGACAGGGTCTAACCACATGACTCTTAAAAATTCTAATACCTCACCTTTTGAGGCTGTATGACTCTAAAACTCAAACCCCTTAATTACTGTGACCTATCTACAGAAATTCTTACCCTCGGTACATAAGTTTGAGCAGCATATGTGTGTGTGTGTGTGTGTGTGTGTGTATACGAATCTATTATGCAGAACAAGAAATCTCATCTTTATTTTCTCGAAAAACAAAATAAAACAACTTGGGATTTAAGATATTTTGGGATATACTTTATCTTCCATGAAATTACTTCAATTTTAATTATAATCTTATATTTCTAAGATTTTCTTTTTGTCTTAGGTAAAGTAGACTTATTTCCTACCACAGTACCTGTAGGAATTTTTATTTTATTTTGGAATTTTTATTAATAACTTTCCTTAATAGTCTTCTAGAAAAAATATAAGGGAAATCTTTATGTACATGTGATATTTTTAAGTTTCTAATGTCTGTCTCCTTGAAAGGAAATAGTATCTCCTCATTATTATAAAAAGGTTCTATGTACGCTTTTAGAAGTTAGTTTCACAGTTGTGGAGATTTCTAATGCTTTGGTAATTTGAAGAGGCTTTCGGTGATTTTTATATATTGTTCTAGATGTATCTTTATAGGTAGAGAGCAAAAGGACATCCCCTCAAAGTTAAGAATTACCTGTATTATTTTTTCAGTTAAGATGAAAACAATACTGGTAAAATATAGTAAACTGCCATTTTTTTTTTTTTTTTTTAATATTTTATTTCATTATTTTTAGAAAGAGGAGAAGGGAGAGAGGCAGAGAGGGAGAGAGACATCAATGTATGGTTGCTTTTCACCTGCCTCCAGCCACAGACCTGACTAGAGACATGGTTTGCAACCTTGTTATGTGCCCTGGCTGGGGAATCGAACCTGCGACCTTTGGGTTTGCAGGCCGGCACCTTATCCACTGTACTACCAGCCAGGGCAAACTGCCATCTTTATAGGATAAAAATTTAGAAATTATGTCTTTATGTCTATAGCAGCTACAAGGTGCTTCTTACATGAGTTCAACTTCAGAACACATCATTAAAATGTCTGCATTTATTCTTCCATTATCCAGTAGGTCTTCAGTTCAGAATCTTATAGACTTGTTAATCAGTACAATTTAATGCCTGAACTCCTGTTGTTTCTTACTCTCCAGGGATAGGCTGGTCTTTTTTTTTTTTTTTTTTTAAGGTGTTGTATTTTTTTTAATACATCAATTTTCCAGAAACCTCTGTTCCTTATCTGTAAAAGAGAGATAATAGTACCTAGCACAGAATAGCGTGCTCAAAAGTAACATTATGAGGTTAACTATAACATAATAAATGTTAGCTTTTGTTGTTGCTCTAATTATTATTCCCATGTATTATTTTTCCCAGCAGATATAATTGCTTTTGAGGATATATCCTAGCTATGATAACTGCTTTTGAGAGGAAGAGGGCAAATATCTAGCATAAGCCACTCTAAGGAATCTTGAAGATCCCACAACAAAGTGGGGATAGGCTGTGGGAGTGGGGTGGGGGGTTGGATGGAGGAGGGCAAAGGGGGAAAATGGGACAACTGGAATAGAATAAATGAGAATAAAAAGAAAGAATCAAAGGCAAACATTATAGGGTATGTCTGCCATAGGTGACTCTACACTATCACAGAAACAGATCTTATGGTTTGGTTGTTATTCCTTTCTACACTAAAGCTGTCAACTCTTGAGCCCATTTTCCTTCAGGATTGACTACGGAACAGTACACATATGCCTCCAGGTTTCTTTTGTTTTGTTTTGAATTTACGTGCCACCAAGAAAATCCAAGTAGTCATTTTCATTTTAAGTATTTTTATTTTTAAAATAAAAGATTTGTTATAATTCACATACTATACAACTATCACCTCTATCTAATTTTAGAACATTTTAATCTCTTTTATTATTTTACCTATTTTATTTCTAATTGCTATAGGGAACTAGGCAGTGCCCAACAAAAGTAATGAAGATGTAGAACATATTAACTTCCTAGGACAGTGGTGAAGTATTACCACACAAACTGGGTGGTTAAAACAATAGAATTTTATTCTCTCATAATTCTGGAAATTATCAGTCTGAAATCAAGGTGGCAACATGGCCATGAATCCTCTGAAGAGTCTAGGAAAGGAACCTTCCTTCCCTCTTCTATAAGTTCAAGTGGCTGTTTTTAGGCTTACAGCTACATAACTCAAATCTTTGCCTTCATCATCGCAAGGCCAGGATGTTCTGCTCTGCTCTGTGTCTCAGATGTATCTATATCTCCTTCTTTCTCTTATGAACACCTACCCTAATCCAGTGTGACCTCATTTTTAACTTGCATTACATCTGCAAAGACCTTATTTCCAAATAAGATCACATTCACAAATACCTAGTGTTAGCACTTAAGCAAATCTTTGTGAAGGACATAATTTAGATTATGCCAGAGAATAATTTAATTCATGCCAGAGAATATCTAAATTTAAGAAGCTATCCCCATGTTCTGCAGTTTTGGGTTTCTGGAAGTCCCTTGAGACTCCTATTTTCTTCACTTATCTCTGTGGGTAGTGCTTTTAAAATGACCCTCACCCTCTGAACTTACAATTCGTATAAAGCCCTCTCTTCTACAAAAAAATTCTTTTCCCAGGTAACAGGCATCATGGTATAATTAGAATAAATTAAAATTTACAATTTCCTGGTACCAGAATGGGGTTTGTCATCATTCAACTAAAAACCATTCAAGTACCCTCTTGTTTCAGCTATGTCACCTGTTTCTCAGGGGACCTCCTGACTAGGTCATTACCTTTTAACTGAGCTCCTGTGACATGCAGGAAAGGCCTCCTTATGGCTTTTTCTCACACCCACATCCTTATGTTTTCCTCCCTCTGAGACTATTTTATATCATTTCAAAAATCTCCTAGATGGCACTGATTTGACTTCTGAGAGTAGCACCACTTTGCAAAATATGCATTAGTGAAATTGCTTCCAGGTTATCATGCTTTACGTTTTTGCTGGGTATAGTGTTCCCAAAGGAAACCACAACTTCTTTAAAAGAAGTTATATGATTATGACTTCATGTATGCAAACCGGTCCTCTCCCAACACTTTTCTCAATTTGGTTCTGTTCCGTCCTCAAGTTTACATTTGATACTGTGCTCTTGTGTAAGTAAAAACTTATTAGCTTATTTACCCCTTCCAGGTTCTACCTCCATTTTGGTGTCCTTTATATTTTCATATAACAATAATTTGAAATGTTCTAAAAATGTAATAAAACTAACTTCTGTATACCTATCATACAGAAAAGAAATAACATACTACCAAATATAGTTTAAGTACTCTTCGAATTCTGCCTTAATGACATTCTTCCTTTCTTTCCCTGCCACAAGAACATTCCACAAGTTATCTCTACAACTAATTACTATGTGGAAGCTGATGTTTATGATCCCCATGCAATTTTTATATTTTTACTAAATTATACAGTGCTCTATGTATTTTTAAACTTTAATTCTGTATTATACCTATTACAGATTCCTCTGCAATCTTTTTTCCCTCAAATTATAATTGTGAGATTCATCATATTGATACACATTCCTCTGACTCATGATTTTAATAGCTTCTTTACTTTTTCATTCTGAGCATATTACAACCACTTTTATAATCATTCTTCCAAAGGACATTGAGTTAGTTTCCATGTTTTTACAATTATAAATAATGCTGTTTGAACAATCCATTAGTGGTTCACCAGTGAGTTTTTTCAAACAGCTTTATTGAGATATGTCACATAAATGGCATGCGATATATTCACATACCATAAATGCACCATTTTATAGTGTACAATTCAGTAGTTTTTAGATTATTCACAAAACTATGCTGCCATCACAGGCATCTGATTCCAGAACATTCTTATTATCCCAAAAAGAAACCCCATACCCAGTCTCCATTCTCCTGCCCTCAGTCCCTGACAACCACTAATTGTTTTGTCTCTATGGATTTGCCTATTCTAGACATTTTATATAAATAATCATATAATAGGTAGTCTCTTATGACTGGCTTCTTTTCACTTAGCTTGTTCTCAAGGCTCAACCATATTGTAGCATGTACATTAATTTAATTATAGTGATGACTTCATGAATGTATACCAAGATAAAAAGTTATCAACTACACAATTTAAATATATGCAACTTATTATATGTCAATTATAAGTCATTAAAGCTGTCCCAAAGATAGGCAAGATATCTTAATGGATGCTTACACCAAAGAAGTCATATACATAGCAAATAAGTATACAAAAGATTCTCTATAACATTAGTTATCAGAGAAATATAATTAAAATTACAATGAATCATTTAATACACACTTACTAGAATAGTTAAATTTTAAACTATTAACAACACCAAGAACTGATGCGAATATAGAATAACTATAACTGACATATCTGCTGATAGTAAAACAAATAGAATAGCCACTTTGAAAAAAGTTTGGCAGTACTTTATGAAGTTAAACATATACTTGTTACACTTTCACTCTTAGGCAGTCACCCAGAAAAATAAAAATCTATGACCATACAAAGGTCTGTAATCAAATGTTTGTAATAGCTTTATTGTCAATAGTCAAAATCTGGAAACTCAAATGTCCATTTACTGGTGAATGGATAAACAAAGTGTGGTACATATGTATAATGACATTCTAGTCATACATAAACCACTGATACATGCAACAATATGGATTAATCTCAAATGGATGATGCTAAATGAAAGAAGTCAGACACAAGAGGCTGAATTTTATAGGATTCCATTAACAAGATGTTCTCAAAATCCAAACGTTCTACCATCAGATCAGTGGTTGGTAGACACTAGGGGTGGGGTCAGAGGATCAATGATACAGGAGTATGAGAGAACTTTATAACTTATAGATGGACTGTATATCTTGATTATGGTTCACAACTACTTTTTTATATTTGTCAGAACTCATAGAACTATGAGGTTTATCTTGAAGAAACAGAATTAAAACAGTTTGTGCGGCTTATACTTTTGAGATAGACCTTGTATATTCCTAAAAAGAAAGAATTTTATCATATGTAACTTAGGCCTCAATAAGACCAACTTTTAGAACAAAAGGAGCCTGGAAAAAAAGAAAAGACATTACACACAGAACAAAGGATGTCTCCAAATATTAAACAATACAACAGTAGACAGTGGCATAGTAAAGTGCTAAAAAACCTAAATTATTTTTCCAATTTAAAAGTAAATTTTAAAAATGGAAGTTAAATAAAAACATTTTCAAGCAAATACACAGAATCTATCACCAACAAGCCACACTATAAGCAATGTCAAAGTAAGTTCCTCAGACTGAAGAAAAAATGAAGAAAACTTGGATCTACAAGAATAAAACACCAGAAATGGTAAGACATAGGAAAATTGAATTTATTCTCATTATCTCAATTCCACTAAAACCTACTCACAAAGAAAATGCCAGGACTAGATGAGTGCACAAGTGTATCCTATCACACACACAAATATAGTAAGTCCTGACTTACCATTGTCAATAGTTTCTGCAACTTTAAGTAAAAAGATGAAACAATTTTACCATAAGCTAATTGATAAACACAAGAATGACACTGTTATGGCACCTCATCAATGTAATAACAAAACAAGGTTATTCAAGGACTTGACCTAATACTAATTTTATACAACTCTTTCAGGAAATAAAGGAGAATACAACACACCTCAGATCATATAAAGAAGTCAGCCAACACTAGAAGACATGCGAACAATCAAGCTGTACTAGTTCAAGGACAGAAAGATTGAATACTGTACAGATGATAATTCTTCACAAATTAATCTACATATTAAAGGCAATTCCTATCAAATATATTTCTCATGCTACTTAATAAACTGATCATGAAAGTCATATGGAAGATCTAAGGGACAAGGATAACTAAGGCAAAAGAATAACTTTTAAGAAGTAAGAAGAAAAATTCAACCTATTGTCTTATTTTAGAATTAAAGTAAAATACTGTGTTAGACAATTGAAACAGATTAGAAGATCCTCAAAACAAAACAAACACATGGAAACCATATGGAACAACATGACATATCCATTCATTGAGGAAAGGATGTCCTAATCTAAGAGTTGGCAAACTTCTATAAAGGGCCAGACAATGAAATTTTAGGCTTTGAGCCCATATAGTCTCTGTCACAACTACTTAACTGGACATGGTAGCACAAAAGCAGCCAGACAACAGGTAAACAAATGGATGTGGCTGTGTTCCTATATAATTTTATTTACAGAAACAGGTGGTTGGCCACATTTGGCCCATGGCTTTCCAAATAGTAACATAACAATGAACAAAAAATTTAGTTAAAGCCATTTCTCACATCTTGCATAAAACGAAGTTTCAGGTAAACTAAAGTTCTAATGTGAAAAAAGTAAAGCTTGAAATAGTTCAGAAGACAATGTAGATTATATTCAGGACACTCTAGCAGAATTTCACATTAAAAATTACTTTAAGGCCCTGGCTGGTGGCACAGTGGATAAGGCGTGCTAGCCTGTGAACCCAAAGGTTGCTGGTTCGATTCCCAGCCAGGGCACATAACCAGGTTGCAAGCCAGGTCTCCAGCCAGGTCTGTGGCTGGAGGCAGGTGAAAGGCAACCATACATTGATGTTTCTTTCCCTCTCTGTCTCTCTACCTTCCCCTCTCTCTAAAAACAATAAAACAATCTTTTAAAAATTACCTTAATATAAAACATTTAAGCAATTCAGGCACATAAATTCAACTCTTCACGTTGATCAATAATTTCCCTATTTTATGTCAATTCAAAAAGACTCTGGATACAAAAATCCTAACTAACTTTTTGTATGTCTGTGCCCATACTACCCTCATCTTTGAATGACTTTCTTATAACTTTAAGAAAGCACTTTACTGGCTTCATTAAGATTCTTAAACCAGTGCTCGTTGGAAAGTTTTGCTACTAATATCAATACAACTGTTTCAGCCTTCTCATTCCTCACTCCTTCAGAACTCTTAAAACATCTCAGAAATTAAATGACAACCATATTGTAAAAGTAAAAACACTTTGCTGGTTTTGCTGCTTAACTATTTCTACTTTAAAAATTAAAAAAAAAATAAAACTTCCAGAACTAGACTGGGGTTCTTCAGATGTCCATACTTCAAAGTGAACTCTCACAATCTCTGAAGTGTATATAAAATATCTGTGTATGTGCCATATTCTATACAAGATTTCCAAGATTTTTCTTGTTCCTTAAAGGGAATTATGACCCTCCACAAAGTTAAGAGCCTCTGTTTCAGAGGTTAGAGATATAAAAAGTCATGTTGAATTACCAAATTGAAAAGACAGGGGATGCCTATTTATACCATAATGCTCCTGAAATGGTTTTGACTCTTTAATGAACAGATGTAGTTTGCAGCACCTGTTAACTCCTATTTGCACTTGCATTAGCTTTTGTATAAAATTGCCAGTCAACAATGTGTTAATTTGAAATTAAATAAATTACGGGTGGTGGAAAGTCGTATCCTAGAGAAGCTAAAGGTGAGTTTCAATTAGTGGTTGTTTTTGTTTGGGATCACGACTTGGGAGGTTGTACTCCAACAGACCTATTGGTCTTATTCTGTTTTAAGGGCTGGATAGTATCACAACCTCAACATAAAATGCGTATCAATAGGGTCCGACCAAACACGAAACGTTTCATATTCTCATCAATCATAATGATCAGCCGTAACTTACTTCTCTGCAGCGCTTGCTAGCGCTTTCATTTGCTGCTTTGCACATGACCTTCCCTTTGCCTGCACTGGGAAGAGCAGGGCTTCAGAACCCTTTCTTGATATAGAACCTTCTGGATGCAGTGTGCGCGGGGCGAGATGCTCACCGGGGTTCTCAGGGGACATTTTTGCACACTGCCAAGTGCCGGCACAAAGTTTCCACGCGTGTTGGTGATGGGGTTGAAGATATATTTAAGAATGGATTAGTGGGAAGTAAAATACACTTAGGGGTGGTGTAAGCACATCAGCGCTAAAGTGTTGCTTCTGGGAGGGGAGGGAAACTGAGCAGGTACTGATTGTGAAAGAAGGTGGCATCAGGAGCCTTCCTGCGGGGGCGACAGAAGGAACGCAGGTGTGCAATCTCTGAGACGCGAGGAAAAAGACTAAGGGAAGATGGTGGAGGCTGCGGAGAGGCGACCAGAGAGGGCCTGCCTCCGGCCAGTGAAGCGCCCGGCTGAAGACCCCCATCTGGAGACCGCCTGTCTGACTGAGTGCCCCTCCACCACCAGCCACCCTTTTTATCGTTCTTTCCTCAGGGACGCTCACCGCAGAGACTGCTGACTCCCACAAGACGCCCGACTCCGTCCTGCACCTCGTGAACTCTACGCGCCACAAATTCAAATCGAGTTCCAGAACTTTGTGGTCCCGAGTACGTCCAACAATGATGGACAGATGGGCCAATCGCAGCCCAGTTAGCCCCTGACGTCCGAAGGCAGTGGGCGTGGCGAAGGGGGTGGGACGTATATCGTTGCCTGGCCTACGGCTTCCGGCTGAGCAGACTGAAATAACCGGAAAGTGAGACTCCGCGGGAAAAGCAGCGTTGCTAGGTGGACGAAGCGTATTTTCAGCCTGAGGCCATTTTCATTCGTGTACTTTCGGGCCTATATTTGGGGCCAAACCCCTGGCCCCCGTTTCCTTTATTTTTCTCTCTCAACAAATGATTTTCCTGTCCAGTTATAAAGTTCAAGTTGTTTCCCTAAGGTAAGCGTGTGGTAATACCAGCCCCTCGTTATATTGGGGTAACAGAAACTGTGGTCCACTTTGTTACGGAAGGAACGAGTGCTTTAAAAAAAAAAAAAGAAGAAGAAGCGAGGCAAGGATTTGGATATTTAAACATTCAGAAACTTCTTACCGTGTGAATTTTTTACACGGTAAAACTGTACCCAGTTTTTAGTCTTTAAACATTGGATGCAATTTAAAGTTAAAAGTCTGATTCTTCCTGACTCCGCAATTCCATGTGTAACGGGTGGTGGACATAGAGAGACCTGGATTTTAAAGTTTGCTATACAAACTCAGAGCTTTGCTGTTTTTAAAGTTGTTAGGCTCCCATAAAGCTGAAGGTAAACGGTTAAGATGGGCAGGTGCTTTGAGGCCAAACCATTTCAAAAATCAAACTAACTCAGCTGAGTTTCTTACTGCTTCACGAGAATCCGGTTCATCTAAAATGATTGAGACCAGATGATGCTAACCATGGCGGCTTTGGATCAACGTGGATGGCATTTGATGATGATGGTCTCACATGTTTATCTCATTTATGTAAGAAATGAGTGATAGAGGAGAAATAGGGCATTCTGCAGACAATAATATTTTTTAAATGTTACAGCGTGAAAACACACATCTTTGAACCACAAAAGTCATTATTAAATGCTTGTCACCAAAATCTAAAACTTAAGCACAACTTAACTGCTTATCAAGAAGAATTTATTTCTCTAGAGTTAGGGTTGGGAAACATTTATGAAAGCTTAGATCTATATGATCTTAGGTTCTTGCCAAACCCTGTCTTAAAATTCCATCTTCAAAATCCCCTGCTAATGAGCACTTTTCCAGCGACTTGGATGAAACATGTTGATAACTACTTCATCATGAAGATTAGAAATTTCATTAAATAAACATTTCATTTAAAAAATATGTTACAGCCCTGGCTGGTAGCACAGTGGATAAGGTGCCAGCCTGCGAACCCAAAGATCGCTGGTTCGATTCCCAGCCAGGGCACATAACCAGGTTGCAAGCCAGGTCTGTGGCTGGAGGCAGGTGAAAGGCAACCGTACATTGGTTCTTCTCTCCTTCTCTGCGTCTTTCCCTTCCCCTCTCTCTGGAAATAATAAAAATTTTTAAAAAATGTTACAATGCTTAGGTATAAAACAATGAAATGAGCAGTATTCAGAAGAAGGGGCACTTAAGAAAACACAAGCCATTTGTATTGTAGAGCTAGATAACATGATGAGATTTGATAAATAGGCATAATATCAAAAAATGGCCAGGATAAAAGCGAATGTTCCATGAGTTGTTTACTGCCTTCCTAGACCATTTGAAAATAATATTCTCAGCAGAAGCCCAAAAGGCCTTACAGGTGAATCAGAGCATCCTTTAGATGTCAGTATTG
This sequence comes from Noctilio leporinus, assembly GCA_004026585.1. NCBI lineage: Eukaryota > Metazoa > Chordata > Mammalia > Chiroptera > Noctilionidae > Noctilio > Noctilio leporinus. The sequence goes on along the minus strand of PVIW01008750.1, from coordinate 23,771 downwards.
CACTGAGCAAAGTCAGTTGTGTTGTTATTTATGTGGCAGAAATAAAAATTTCAAAGGATTTAGTCGTTAATTTAAAAATACTTAGTAATGTTAGAGCTGAGAAAGAAGACTTGCACCTAAGTTAGATGTACTTGGAAAAAACATTCCCTCCAGTAGAAGACATATATTTGACTTTGTACACTTTGTTCCTCTCACCTAATGTCCTCTGCCTAGTTGAATCTTATCATTTCAGACCCAGGTAAAATCTTGAAATTTTTTTACAAATAAATTTTATTGATTTTGCTATTAACAGTTGTACCAATTTTTCCCCTTTTGTCCCCCTCCACCCAGTACCTGCCCCACCATTCCCTCCGGCAATGTCCCTGTTAGTTCATGTCCATGTATCATGCATATAAGTTCTTTGGCTTCTCTATTTCCTTCATTTTTTTAACATCCCCCTATCTATTCTGTAACCACCAATATGTACATTTCTTTTCTTTCACATCCTTCACTATTTACTGCCTTCTGTCAGCCTTTCAAATCATATTAATACAAAGTTTGCTTTTCATTATTGCAGAATGCTTATGTTAATTAATTTGTTTAAAGAATTTCTTTTTAACTGGTATTACCAAACACATGCACAAATATATTTACACACATATTTTTACAAATATTTAAAGTACATACTGGATTTTGAAGAGTTAGTACAAAAAGTTTTTAATATGTCAATAGCTTATATAATTATTACATGTTACATGATAATATTTTAGGCAGTAAATTAAACATTTTTATTTTTCTTGAAAACATTTTACACAGGAATGTTATTTTTGAGAAGTATATTACAGAAATGGTATATTGCAGAACTCACTTTTGTGAAAGCTGTCCTAGAGACAGTGCCAAACCCACAGTAAGAAATGAATTTGGTTTCTGAGACAGATCCCACCCCCTCCAATAATACAACTCAACTTTATTTTAAGTTACTGGAACTACAACTTACTCTTTTTGGAGTTTTCCATCTTGGGTAGTAGATTGATTTTATTTTTCCCCATGCAGAGGTCCTGTTTTATCTTAATACCCTCTGTTTCTCCTCTACACATGTTTCACCAATTGAAGCCTTCAGAAATAGTGGCACCTGCAGTGCTCAGGTGGTCCCCACAGAGTAGAAATTATGATATGTACTAATTTGAGGTTTAAAAAACAACAAAAAGCAACGTACAATTTAAATAATTTTGTAGAATAATATTCTAGCTACTTTTTCAACTTGTGGTTTACTTTCTATGTGGTCCTAAACTAACCACTGAGCTATTTAAAGAGTCTATTGAGGTAGAGATTAGGCATGTTCACATTTGAATAATGAAGTTTACTATAGCATTAATACATTTTCCCCAGTTTGGGGGCTTCATTGCTAGAAATGTCTATTTCCACTATCTGTTTGAAAGGAATCTCATCTAATTTAAATGCTAATATGAGAATATATATTGCCTATTTACATGAATCATATACTTTAATAGCTGTTAACTTCCAAATTAGTCTTCACTCTCAGCATCCTTTCTAACCTAAAGATTGACTAATTTCTCAACATACCAACTACCAGTTGGTTGATATTTAAAATGTAAATTGCTAATAACATCTATATATTATACATCCACAAACAAGCACACATTTTGTAACAGTGAATAAAAAAGCATGTGTTCTCTGTAATATACATCCACATTTTCTTTTTTTCCTTAACTGCATTAGATTTTTGTTACTGAAAGTAATTTGATTTTCCCAACTTAGAAAATAATTCCAAATTAAGAAAACTTAACCTACCATAATACAGATACAAAATACAAAACTATACATTATTTAGTAAGATCTACTTCTAACAAGATTATTTTAAAGTATTCATAAGTTAAAGTTGGTTCTTATCTATTCAGCTACCCTCTGTCTTTTGGTTGGTGCATTTAATTCCTTTTCATTTAAGGTTATTATCGATAGGTACTTCTTATTCATTGTCATTTTTTCTCTTTGTACCTGTGTTCCTGGCTGCCTCTTTCTGTTTCTTCATCATCTTAAAGCAGACCCTTTAGCATCTCTTGCAATGCTGATTTGGTGGAGATGTATTCTTCTAGACTTCTTCTGTTTGGAAACTACTTATTTCACCTTCCATTTTGAATGACAGCCTTGCTGGGTAGATTATTCTTGGTTGTAGGCCTTTGTTTTTCATTGCTTGGAATATTTTTTGCCATCCCCTTCTGGCCTATAGTGTTTCTGTTGAGAAATCAGCTGATAACCTTATTAGAGCCGCCTTTGTATGTTAATAGCTTATCTCTCTTGCTGCTTTAAGGATTCTCTCTTTGTCTTTGAAATTTGTCATTTTAATGATGATGTGTCTTGGACTGGGCCTCTTTGGGTTCATCTTCCTTGTACCCTCTGTGCTTCCTACACTGGCATGTCTTTTTCTCTCCTCAAGTTAGGGAAGTTGTCTGTCATTACCTTTTTTTGAGATGTAGTCCATAGTCACTTCTCTCTCCCAAAATCATCTATAGAATTATAAATATGCTGTTGATTTGGTATTTTTGCTATAGACTGTGTAATATTTCTTATCATTTATGTTGATGAATGTATCTTACATATAGCTTGGCTCATCTACTGAGTTCTAGCTGCTTAGAATTGTTTTCTTCACTGTACCTGGCAGAATAACTTGAACATGGTAAATATAATTTTGATGTAAAATGCTTAAGTTAAGGTTAATGTTAAATATAGTCTATAGCTGTATTAATTTGCTAAGACTGCCATTAACAAAGTGCCACAGATTGTGTGGCTTAAACAAAAGAAACATTTTCTCACAATTTTAGAGGCTGGAAGTCCAAGATTGAGACTTGGCAGGGTTGATTCCATTCTGAGGCCTGTCTCCTTGGCTTATAGATGGCCATGTTATGTCTTCATGTGGTCTTTCATATGTACACATACACCTCTGTGTCCAAATGTCTTCTTATAAGGACACTAGTTATACTGGATTAGGGTCCATCCTAAAGACCTCATTTTAACTAAATTACCTCTTTAAAGACCTTCTTTCCAAATGAAGTTGCATTCTGAGGTACTGGGGAATTAGGACTTCAACATGAATTTTAGCGAGGACACATTTTAGCTTTTAACAATAGCTTACACTCAAAAATTCAAAATGATTGGGAGCAATTTTGTGATTGAGAGTCATCATTAGAACACTCATCTTTAGACCTGTAGATAATATACACGTGTAAATTAGATTAGTGTAAGATAATATGGGGTGATAGAGCTTATGGTGAATCACATAATTGTCCTGACAAAAGACTTTCAAATTAAAATTTGTAAGCAAAACAGACCATACTTTAAAACAATAATTGGATATCTGGACAAAACAGGCCAACTGGTTTTGGCTTACAGATCACTGGTCTGCAAAAACCACCAGCATATTATTTCATTTGGAATCTGTAAACTCTTATGGTGAGTACTGGACATATGAAGTGTGTTTTTGCATATCCAAAGACATTTTCCCCGGACCCATGGGTTCTACGCATAACTTTTATTGAGTACCCACTGTGTTGCAGGAATTGTACTAAGTGCCACACTGAGATTAAAAATCCATTAATTTGGCCACATGGATTCAAGAGTTACAAGGACATTCTACTTTTGAGATAATTTATTAAATGCATTACTATGCAAAATTTAGTACCTTTATTTTAGTATGGCTTTTCCCTGTAGATAAATTAGAACTCAGAAGAAAATTCCTTATGTGCCCTGATAAGGCCAAGCTCTGTCTTTGGTAGAAGTATAGAGGAAATGAGTCATATACAAAAATAAGTATAGTGCAAAATAAAAGACTATGAGAGAATTACAGAAAATACATTGTGGGAAATTAAAGGAGAAAAATACTTCTTCCTGCTGGGTGTGTTACTGAACATATTTAATGCACTTAGAATTAATATTTCCCATGAGACTTGATGCTTCTAATACAGCAGTAATCAATGTGTTACATGATACTTATTTGAGTGTTTGTATCTCTCCCAGTACATTCTGAAATACACAAGAATGTCTTAGTCTTTATATGCTCCAATGTAGTGTTGCCAAAAAGTATCAGCATCACCTGAGGAGCTTTTTTAAAAATAAACTTTTATTCATTCTAGCTCTGGAGATTCCAATTTAGTAAGCGTGGAGAGTGGTAGAAAATCTCTATTTTGAAAAGGTTTCTTCCACTTGATGACTCCGATTATCAGCCCCATTTGGAACCTCCTGCCCTAGAGCACCTAATATATAGTATGCTCTCAATAAATTCTTGTCACATTAAATGAGCAGAGCTGTGATTTAGTAAGATTAATAAGACCCCAGTGTGTAAGATGAATTAGAGTAGAAGATAACCTAGAGGCAAGGAAACCCTATTACAGATGTCCAGTTAAGAGATAGGGCAGACCTAAACTAGGGTAGAGGCTATATAAGAAAGAGAAATAGATGACAAACATTGCAAAGGTAAAATCTACAAAGATACATGAAACCTGATAAAATGCACTCATTTTAAAACATAGTTTGCCTAAGACATAGGATGTGTACTTAAAAAGCAGGTTGGTAGACTCCTATCTGTGATATTTTTAGTTAGTCCAGTATAAAGCATATGAATCTGCATTTTTAAATAACTTTCCCCCATAATTTTGATTTAGGTTATTTAATCAAATATTTATTTGACCATTTTAATTTAAGATCTGTTGATCATTGTGAGTTGGGGAAAGGAAAGGTTGAAAAATAATTCTAAAGATTAAATCTTTCATGACAGGGATGATAATAAACCATTAATAGGTCAGGAGAATTTGGGTTAGAGGGAAATATAGTTAATTCATGAAGCTATTCAGTAAGGGGAAATATTTAAGAGCCTGGGAAAGAGATAGAGGGTGAAGAACAAATTGGAAAAACTTTGTGATCATAAAGATGCATAAGAGGGAGATCAAAGAAAAGGAAGAGAGTTATGAAGAAAATTGAGCTCTTGAAATGAAGGAGATAGCACATGAAACAAAATGGGAAGAAAACTTGGAAAAACAACACCTAAAAACACAGAAGTCAAGCAAAGAATATTTATTGGGTTGGCCAAAAAGTCCATTTAGCTTTTTCTGTAAAAGAAAAGAAACATTTTCACTAATAACTTAATTGATTTGGATATTTTAAGTATGTTGGCAATCTCCCATTATTGGCTTCTAGTGGGTAGAGCGCAGGGCTGCTATACATCTTCCAATGCATAAAACAGCTGCACAGCAAAGAACTGTTGGGCCTAAATGTCAGTAGTACCAAGAAACTTTGTAAAACACTTTTGACATGTTCAATTAGTCACAGCACCTTCTCCAAATACTGCACAATTTTTTTTTCTTTTTTTGTAAACCTAGCTATGTTCCCTGATCAGGAATTGAACCCACACTCCAAGCAATTGAGTCACCTGGTCAGGGCCCAAATCTTTTTTTTTTTTTTTTTTCATTTCAGTCATGTTTTTACCTTTTTTGAAGTAACAAAGTATAATATGCCATAAATGTTGTGTAGTTTCTTCTGTCTTCAATATTAAAATGGCTGCACAAAAATTCACCAATGTTGATAATTTTTTTTTTTAACACATGCTGATACAACATCTGTCTTAATACAATCTAACAAAATTGTTTTAAATGCAGTTAAAGACAACTGAGTACTAGAACCATTGTATGGAAGAACATAATGAACTTTTTGGTTAACCAAATACATCACCTAGTATGAATGAGAATTACAGAGATTATATGGTAGAAGTGAAGAGACTTCTGGAATTGACATCTCTTTGGTGTCCTTTAACAGAAGGATTTTTATAGAATTGTTTGGTTACTATGAGTAGAAAATTAAATTGACAAGAAATTCAAAGCCAGGAATGATTAAGAATGCTTTACAATGTGAAGAAAAAAATATGAGAGATTGTCATTATATGAAAAAGGTAGTCATCAAACTGCTGTTAAGCATTTTAAATTTTTTATAATGTGAGCAAATAACTTTATAAGAACAGGATAAAAGAAAATAAAGAGATAAAAGGACTATGATTATGTTAATGGTAAACATGCATCATTGACAAAACCTGGATTTGTCTAAGGTCTTTTCTGGATAGTGGAAATGAATTAATAAGCATAATGAAAAGTTCCTTTTATAAAAAGTAAAATAAAGCAAAAGAATAAAAAGAATTTCTTTTTAGAATGTCTTTAAAGATAAGCTTTAAAAAAGAAAAGTTTTCCCCCTGGCTGGTAACACAGTGGATAGGCACCGGCCTGCAAACCCAAAGGTCACTGGTTCGATTCCCCAGCCAGGGCACATAACCAGGTTGCAAACCAGGTCTCCAGTCAGGTCTGTAGCTGGAGGCAGGTGAAACGCAACCATACATTGATGTCTCTCTCCCTCTCTGCCTCTCTCCCTTCCCCTCTTTCTAAAAGTAATGAAATAAAATCTTTTTTTAAAAAAATAAAAAAAATTTTTTGGAAGAAAATTAGTATCCTTTCTACACTTAGCAACCAAATGGTTTTATAAATGCTACATTTTATATGCCACTTTACAAGCTATTCATAATTACATTATTATTATAGTCTATTTAACAGACCAAGATTAATAACTCAAGTCTGCCTTTTATGACATGTATATACAACCTTGATTAAGGTGCTATTGTGTAAAATGCTAATTTATAATACTTGCTTCATAGCATTAAATAAAACTATATAATGTTACATATATGCCTGCCATGTAGTAAGTATTCAATATATGGTTATTCTTTATTGATTGAATAATCTTATGCAAGTCACTTAATTGCTCTGAATTTTAAAATTTTATTTTTCTATAACAGTTGACATACAGTATTATATTAGTATTAGGTATAAAATGTAATGATTAGGAATTTATGTAAGGGGCAAAGTGATCAGCCTGTGAAGTCTAGTGTACATATCACACCATACATAGTTATTACAGTATTATTGACTTTTTCCTTATGCTGTACTTTATATCCCTGTGACTGTTGTATAAGTGGCTATTTTTATTTCTTAATCCCATCCCCTTTCTAGCTCATCCCCCAAAACCTTTCCTATCTGGTAACCATCAATTTGTTCTCTTTATGAGTTGTGTCTATTCCATTCATTTATTTTTTGTTTTATATTTTACATATATGTGAAAATTGTATGGTATTTGCTTGTCTCTGCAAGACTTGTTCCAGTTAGCATAATACCCTCTAAGACCATCCGTGTTGTCCCAAATAGCAAGATTTCATTCTTTTTTTTATAGCTGAGTAATATTCCATTGTGTACATGTACAACTTCTTTATCCATTTATCTGTTGTTGGACACTTACGTATTGGCTGTTGTAAGTAATGCTTTGCAATGAAGGGGTACATAAATCTTTTTGAATTAGTGTATTGGATTTTTTTGGATAAATATCCAGGAGTGGAATTGTTGCATCATATGAGAGTTCTATTTTAGATTTTTTGAGGAACCTCCATAAAGTTTTTTATAGTGACTGCATCAATTTTCAACCCCACCAACAGTGCATGAGGATTGATTTTGCCAACACTTGTTTGTTGATTAACTGATGATAGCCATTCTGACAGGTGTGAGGTGATATGTCATTGTGGTTTTAACTTTCATCTGATATCCCTCCCAACCCAGAAATAGTACTAAGAGTGATATCAAACAGTATACTGCCTCTGTTTTCTTCCAGGAATTTTATGGTTTGAAATTTTACATTTAAGTCTTTAATCCACTTTGAGTTTATTGTACATGGTGTAAGAAAGGGATTGCTTCTCTCTCTTTTTTTTTTTTCCGTATGTATCAGTCCACTTTTCCTAACACCATTTATTGAAGAAACTGTCTTTATCCCATTGTATATTTCTTGCTTTCTTTGTCATGGGTTAATTGACATGTAGGTGTGGAATTATTTCTGGGCTCTCTATTCTGTTCCATTGATCTGAAGTGTCTGTTTTTTATGCCAGTACCATGCTGTTTTGTTTACTATAGTAGAGTAGTTTGATATCAGGTACCATGATACCTCAAATTTTGTTTTTCTTTCTCAAGATTGCTTTGGCTATTTGGGGTCTTTTGTGGGTCCATATAAATTTTAGGGTTATTTATTTCATTCTATTAAAAATACCATTTAATACTTGACAGGAATTGTATTGAATTTGTGGACTGCTTTGTGTAGGATGGACATTTTAAAGATATCATTTCTTCATATCCATGAGCATAGTATATACTTCCATTTACTTGTATCTTCATTTTCCTTCTTCTGTGATTTATAATTGTCTGAGTAGAGGTCTTTTACTCCCTTAGTTAAATTTATTCCAAAATAGTTCATTATTTTTGAAACAGTTTTAAGTGGGATTTTGTACTAAATTTCATTTTCTGGTTATCATTATTAGTGTACAGAAATGCAGTTGATTTATGAATACTTCATATTTTGCTAATTTACTGAATTCATTTATTCTGATAGTTATTTGGTGGATTCTTTAGGGGTCTTTATTATGTCATCTGCAGATAATGACACTTGTTCTTTTTGCTTTCCAATTTAGATGGCTTTGACTTCTTTTTCTTGTCTGATTGCTGTGGCTAGTACTTCCAATACTATGTTGAATAAAAGTGGTGAAAGGGGGCATACTTATCTTGTTTCTGATCTTGGAAATAAAGCTTTTAGCTTTTCACCGTTGTGATGTTAGCTGTGAGTTTGTCAGAAATGACCTTTGCCCTAACTGGTGTGGCTCAGTGGGTTGGACATCGTGTCCCACCAACTGAAATGTCTCTAGGTTGATTCATGGTCAGGGCACATGTCTGGGTTGTGGGCTGGGTCCCTAGTTGGGGGCCTGGGAGAGCCAAATGATTGGGTTCTCTTGCACGTTGATGTTTCTCTCCCTCTCTTTCTCCCTTCCTCTGTCTCTAAAAATAAATAACAGTTTATAAAATGTCCTTTATTAAATGGATGTATGTTCTCTATATCTCCACTTTAGAGTGATTTTTTTATTGTAAATGAGTGTTGGATTTTGTCAAATTCTTTTTCTGTATCTATTGATATGATCGTATGATTTTTTCCATTTTGTTTATGTAGTGTATCATATTAATTGATTTGCATCTATCAAACCATTTTTAAATCCCTGGAATAAAACCCATTTGATCATGGTTTATGATCATTTAAATGTGTGGCTGAATTCAGTTTGCTACTCTTTTGTTTATGATTTTTGCATCTATGCTTACCAGGGACATTACTTATAATTGTTTTTAAAATAGTTTCTTTGATTTTTGGTATCAGTGTAATGCAGCCTCATAAAATGAGTTTAGGAACACTCCCTCTTTTTTAGTAGTTTGGAATAGTTTGAGTATATAAGTAGGTATTAATTCTTTGAATGTTTGGTAAAATTCACCTGTACAGCCATCTGGTCCAGGACTTTTGTTTTTTGAAAGTGTTTTTATTACTTATTTGACTTTAACAATTATTGGTTGGTTTAGATTTTCTGGGTTTTTCCTGAATAAGCCTTAGGAAGTTGTATGCTTCTGGAAATTGTTTTATTTCTTCCAGCTTTTCCAATTTGTTTGCAAAGTTTTTGTTGAGAGATCAGTTGATTGTCTTTGGGAACTCTCTTGTATGTAAATAATAGCTTTTCTTTTGCTACTTTTTAAGATTCTTTCTTTGTCTTAAACCTTTGTCATTTCAATTATGATGTGTCTTGATGTGGGCATCTTTGGGTTCATCATATTTAGGATTCTCTGCACTTCCCGGACATGTATGTGCATTTCCTTGGCTAGATTAGGGAAATTTTCAGTCATTATTTCTTCAAGTGGGTTTTTAGTCCATGTATTTGGTAAGAGTATAATTTAATAAGATATATGAAGCACTGCTACAACTCTACAATAAAAAGACAACTAAAGTTTTAAAATGGGCAAAAGACTTGAATAGATATTTCTCTGGAAGATATAAAATGGTTTATAAACAAATATGCTTGCTCCATTATTCATTAGAGAATTTCACATTGAAATCACAGTAAGATACCTCTTCATTCTCAGAAAGATGGCTATTATGAAAAAAAAGAGGAAGTAAGTCTTGGCAATAGTGACTGAAGGAGACTTGAATTGGGGTGGTGAACACACAACACAATATATAGATGATGTAATATAGAATTGTATACCTGAAAATATATAATTTGATTAACCAATGTCACTCCAATATATTCAGTAAAAAATTTAAAACCCTCCCACTAAATACTAAAGATAACATTTCATTTATTTTATTGTACATGTACCTAATAGTGATCTCTTTAGAAACTTAAAATTGAAATAACTCCCTACCAGTTTTTTCCATAAGTAATCTGATAAATTAAACAAAAAAGATACAAAGTGAAGTAGTTGTCATTTTAATTAAAAAAATAAATAAAAACAGATGTTGCAAATATGTAGAGGCATTACTATATTCTTACAGTGCTTATGGAAATGTCAAAGTTTGTCAGTTGCTCAAAAAGTTAACATAGCAATTCCCCTCCTTGGTATGTATCCAAACAGGGGCTTAAAGAGGTTATTGTACACCATTGCTCATGAAAGCATTGTTCATCATTACCAAAAGGTAAAAACAACCCAAGTGTGCATCATATAAATGGATCAAGTATGGTATATCTACATAAGAGAAGATTATTTAGCCATAAAAAGGAATAATGCTTGATACACTTGACAAGTTAGATGGCTCTTGACAATATTAGGCTACTGAAGGAAGCCACATACAAAAGGTCAGTATTTTATGATTACAAAGGTCCTATGATTTATAAATACAGGTCTAATAATATTTACTTCCCTTTCATCCTTTGTTCTATTTGTCATGTATTTTTCATATATACATACATGTTATAAGCTCTGCAATGTATATTTTTAGCCTTAAACAGCTATTTGAATTTTTAAAATTATGGTAAAATATTGGATTGGCAAAAAAAGTTTGTTTTTTTTTCTGTATGCTGGCTCTATTAGTGCCTAGTTGTCTTTTAACTTCAATCAAAACAATTTGGTTAGATTGCATTGCGACAGCTATCATATCAGGGAACATTTTTAAAAAACATCAAAATTGGTGAAATTTTGTACAGCCATTTTAATATGTGGAAGATGAAAGAAAATATGCAACATTTTTGATGCATTGTACTTTATGACTTCAAAAAAGGTAAAAACATGACTGAAATGCAAAAAAAAAATTATTTGTGCAGTGTATAGAGAAGGTGCTGTGACTGATTGAACATGTCAAAAGTGATTTACAAAGTTTCTTGGTACTATTGACATTTTGGCAAATAATTCTTTGCTCTGGGTCTGTCTTATGCATTGGAAGATGTTTAGCAGTGCCCCTGGCCTCTACCCACTAAGATGCCAATAGCGGGAGATAGCAGACATGCTCAAAATATCCAAATCAATAAAGTTATTGGTGAAAATGAAAAATGTTTCTTTTCTTTTACAGAAAAAACTAAATGGACTTTTTATCCAACCCAATAACAAGTTGCCTTCTCAACCATTTTTAAGTATACAGTTCAGTGTTTTGCACACCTAGTCTCCAGAACTCTCCATCTTGCTGTATCCAGTTTGCTATTATTTTGTTGAGGACTTTTAACATCAATGTTCATCAGGGATATTGGCTATAATTTTCCTTCTTTGTAGTGTCTTTATCTGGTTTTGGAATTAGTATAATGCTGGCCTCATAAAATGAGCTTGGGAGTTGTCTCTTGAATTTTTTGGAATAGTTTGAGAAGGATAGGTGTTCTTTGAATATTTGGTAAAATTAACCCGTGAAACCATCTGGTTCAGGACTTTTATTTGTTGGGAGTTTTTTTTATTATTATTGCTTCAACTTCACTAATTGTAATCTGTTCAGAATCTCTGAGTCTTCCTAATTCAGTTTTAGAGATTATATATTGCTAGGAATTTATCCATCTCTTCCATATGATCCAATTTGTTTGCTTCTTTTTGTTCATAATATTTTGTTACAGTCCTTTTATTTCTTTGGTGTTGGCTGTGTATTCAGGTTGATTATTTTAGATTTTAGTTGTAATTCCAGGTTGGTCCTTGGAGGAGGTGAGTGTAACATCTTCCTCCACCAACAGCAGCTTGGGACCTCCCTTTTAAACTTTGGTAGCAAATTCCAAAGGCTTTCTTCTTTATATGCTTTGAGGTCACCTGGTTAAAATTTGATCATTACTCATCTGTCAGAGGTTTACTGATGCTTTCCACTGAATGAAAGTGTGGAAAAATCTGTAATATTAAACATTTATTTTGCTCTTTTAGAACTTAATTTCTTCAGAAAGCCACATATTTCTCAATATCTTTGTTATCCTAGATGTCATTAGTTACTATTTCTTGATTTATTTAGTCCTTAAAAAATGCATTTCTTCCTTAGAAACTACTTCCTTGACCATGGGTTCTGTGCTGCCTAGCATATCATTTTATCTTTAAATCTTTCACAGTGTTAAACCCAAAACATTAGAAACCATTTTGAATTTTTGTAGCTGAGGAGGCCTCCTGATCTTTGGGAGGGTCAGTTAGCTTTCATTTTAATCTTTTCCCAAATATTCTTCATAAAAATGACAGTTATGAGTCTGACCTTTACCAACTTCCTATACTTCCATGAAATGATTTAACAGATTACAAACTAGACAAATAGCCTAACCAACAAAATATTTGTTATAATCAAATGCAAACTTGATTAAATGGTAATGAGATTACATTGTTTGGGTTTTTTATTTTCTTTGCAGTAGCAAGCTTTTATTAATACATTAATTTCATTCTGCAACATTGTCTTCTCTAGACTTTAATGTTTGTATCATAATGGGTGGTAGATTTTTCATATTGGCCCTACTACCTTGACACATCTTCAAATGTAAGTGCCAATAGACCCATCCTAAAAACTAATGCCTTAGCTTTTGGCTCCTGACCCTCTTTATAAGAAAGCATCAAAATACACCCTTTAAGAAATCCCTAGGCCCTGGCTGGTGGCACAGTGGGTTAGGCTCCAGAGCCTGCAAACCCAAAGTTTGCTGGTTCGATTCCCAGCCAGGGCACATAACTAGGTTGCAAGCCAGGTCTCCAGCCAGGTCCCCAGCTGGAGGCGGGTGAAAGGCAACCATACATTGATGTCTTTCTCCCTCTCTGCCTCTCTCCCTTCCCCTCTCTCTAAAAATAATAAATAAAATCTCAAAAAAATAAAAAAGAAAAAAGAAATTCCTAGATTTCTTTGTGTGTTTCGTTTACTCTGAAGCTTAGCTAAGATGGCCTTTCATCATTCTTGTTTTACCCAAACTCTCATCACCTGTGATATATCAGTTTTTATATATGCATGACTTAGAGTAATCTTGTATAACTATATATTGCTAAAATATATTTATAAACTTCAAGGTATGTTTTGGTTAAGTGTAGTATATACATTGTTTTCTTTCTTTTGTCTTTTTTTAAAGATTTTATTATTTTTAGAGAAAGGGGAAGAGAGAGAGGCAGAGAGGGAGAGAGACATCAATGTATGGTTGCTTTTCACCTGCCTCCAGCTACGAACCTAGCTTGCAACCTGGTTATGTGTCCTGGCTGGAAATCAAATCAGCGACCTTTGGGTTCACAGGCTGGTGCCTTATCCACTGTGCCACCAGCCAGGGCCTACATTTATTTCTAACTTGCTTACTACTGCCAAGATATAACAAGACCTCTGAATTCTTCATGCTTCTATAGTAATTCTGAAGATAGTCAGCGAAGTTATAATACATTAGTCCTGACCACAGGGGAAAATATACACACATTTGTATGTACACATATGATTTTTAAATATATGTATATATATAAAAAATATATATATATATATAAATCATATGTACATGCAAAAACAGGTAATGTGATTTATCTCAGGAAGTTTGATGCTAGACTTATTAGTTTCTGATGTTGATTTTTAATGTATCTTTTGATTGAATATGTTACAGTGTTTCATTCTGAATGCTCAGTGTAGCATGGTAAGCTACACTGTGACAGAATTACAAAATTCAGGAGACTTACCATTACCATACTTGTCATACCTATAGCTCAACCAGCATGGTATGCAGCTTTCAAAAGTAATGCCAATGTGTTTTATACCAGAGGAGTTAGTTTTCTACCATGCTCCAGATCTCCAAAAGTTAGAGATTTCTAGAAGTACTCATGACTTACTATATATCTGATTTTCATAAAAGGTGTAAAGTTTTTCCAATTTATCAGGCTCTATTGCTTTTTAGAGTAATGACTTACTTAAGTTTATCAGGAGCCAATGTTATTGCCAAAAGTTATATTATACTACTATGTGGGTTTGCCCAATATTCTGAAAAGTGTTATTAAGGACCACTTGAAAGATGGTGGTTAATATTTTTCTGCTATTCCTAATGAAAATGAAGATTAAATTTATTGATTACATTGTTTTGTCTAGTTATCTTGGGAATTAATCCTTTTAAAGGTATGATTATTATTATCAAATACGTCATTTATTCTGTCTGGTTCCTCCATTTTGGTATTCATCTTTTAAATTACTCTATTGTGCCATCTCTTCAGAGAAGTTTCCTAAGAATTTTTTAAAATCTCAGATTATTATCCCTTATTTCTCATACTTTCATTTAAATTAACAAAATACTAAAATACTTATAGAATTATTCTTATATTATTAAATTTCCATGTTTTCCCATTTGGTATTGCCCACATATCCTAATCATGGAATAAGATCTTTATCTTCATTTTTATAAGTGTAATCCCCTTCCTATACTGTATAGAAAATGAGCAAATAAGAATGCTTAACTATGAGTACAAATGTAACATCATTTAGATCCTTTGGAAAACTTCATCTAATATTTATCCTCTAATCCTTCCATCATAATTTGAATTCAGTGAGTTATTGTTACTGTCCTTTGCAATATGTTGACATTTATAGATATATTCATAATAGAGTCTGCAGCATCTTAGATCAGTGTCCCCATCTGGATTTCTGAAGCATCCCTGAGTACTGCAAGTATTTCTAAATGTCAGTTTAAAATGTTCTCATTATCTTCCCAACTCATTTTCCCTCATAACTTCTCTATGTTTCCATAAAAAATGGGTAAGAAATTTCAAGAGCCACAACTTTTTCTGGTGCATAAAACCTAGGGGTGGGATATGTACTCCATTAACTCAAAAGTTAATACTTATTTTAGTCAATGATAAAAAGCAAAACTAATGTGAGATTTGACTCCATTTGTTAATGGTTTTTCTATGGTCATTCTTTTTTTACTATAGATCATTATTTTTTGTTCTTTGCAAATTAAATATTAACGTGGTATGATGGGTTTTAAATTTAACTTTTTTTTTGCACTGAATTCATTGCAACTGCATGTAATCAAGCACTATGTGATAAAAACAAAATAGTGGGACTTCAGCATCACCTTGTCAAACTCTGTCATATAGAAACTAAGCCATAATTGTTTTATTTTCTTGGAATCTGTTCAAAGTTACAGGAGTTTTTAAAGTAATAATTAGCTATTGCAAAATACCTGGTGATATCCAAATATTCTTGTTCTTTTCATTCTAATTTGCCATTATTAAGTAAATCCTAAATTTTATGAAAAGCCTATGTGGTTTATTTGATATTGATGATATGGGTAATTTAGGAAAAATTAGAGTTATTAAAAATCAGTTATTCATTTTTCTCTTAGCTCTTTATGAATAATCAGTGAATTTTAGTTTTTAGCAAGACTATACCAGGACATATATATATATATATATATATATATATATATATATATGAGGTCTGTTTGGAAAAAGTCCAGCCATTGTTAATAAAATGAGAATGGTTTGTGGGACATCAGTGTAACCCAGCTGCTAAGGAGAGTGGACTGTTCCAGTCATGTACGAACAATGACTACTTCGCTGTACTAGTCAGTAGGAGCAGTAGATGCCATTGAATGAGCATTGTATCGTGTGGCTGTGGCACTCAAAATGAGTGAGGGGAGCAAAGAATATGCATCAAATTTTGCATTAAGCATGAATGTTTCTCTGCGGAAGCTATTCAGATGATTCAGAAGGCCGCAGCTATGGGTAACTGGTGATTGGCCACTCATGTATCATGTCTTGTGCAAAGTTTTCTGGTGAAGCACCAAATCACCTAAGTGACTCAGTCCCCTATAGCCCAGATTTGGTGCCCTGCAGCTTTTGGCTTTTCTCAAAACTAAAATCACCATTGAAAAGGAAGAGATTTCAGACCACTAATGATATTCAGGAAAATATGATGGGGCAGCTGATGGCAATTGGGAGATCTTTGTGAAGTCTCAAGGTACCTACTTGAAAGGGGACTGAGGTATCATTGTCCTGTCTGTGTACAATGTTTCTTGTGTTTTGTTTCTTCTTCAATAAATGTCTCAATTTTTCATATTACATGGTTGGACACCTTCTGGACATACTTCATATATAACACGTGACTTCAAGTTCTGTTACCTTGACAATGTGGAGGTAGCATCTTTTTGTTCTTTGATGGGTTTAACACTGGACTCTAAGATTAATTATGGGTATCCCATAATTTTTCATTCTTAAGGCTACTTCATAAAAATCTGTAGATTTAACTATACATATAATTGGTTTTACCATCTCTTTATTTTTATTTTTATTTTTTATTTTTATTTTTTTAAAGAGAAAGCTTTTTTTTTTTTTTTTTTAAGATTTTATTTCACTATTTTTAGAAAGAGGGGAAGGGAGAGAGGCAGAGAGGGAGAGAGACATCCATGTATGGTTGCTTTTCACCTGCCTCCAGCCACAGACCTGATTGGAGACCTGGTTTGCAACCTTGTTATGTGCCCTGGCTGGGGAATCGAACCTGCGACCTTTGGGTTCGCAGGCCGGCGCCTTAACCACTGTGCTACCAGCCAGGTCCTTATTTTTATTTTTTATTGTATTTTTCCTATTACTATTTATTCTCCATATACCTCCTCCCACCTCCCCCCACAATCACCATGCTATTGTCCATGTTCATGAGTCCTTTTTCCTCTTTGCGCCATCACTGCACTTCCTAACTTCCACCCCCACTCCAGATCTATCAGCCTGCTCTCTACCTATGAGTTTGTGTCTATTTTGCTTGTTAGTTAAGTTTGTTCATTATAAACCACATATCAGTGAATCATACTTTATTTGTCTGTCTTTGTCTTGTTTTCACTTAGTATAATATTCTCTAGGTCCATTCATACTTTCACAAATAATAAAATTTTCTTCTTTTTTATGGCTGAGTAGAATTCCATTGTGTAAATGTCCCATAGTTGTTTTATCCACTCATCTACTGATGGGTCCATGGGCTGCTTCTGTATGTTGGTGATTGTAAATAATGCTGCTATGAACATACATACAGGTGCTTATGTTCTTTTGAATAAGCATTTCGAGTTTCTTCAGGTATATTCCCAGAAGTGGGATAGCTGAGTTGAAAGTCAGATCCATTTTTATGTTTTGAGGTATCTTCATACTGCCTTCCACAGTGGCTGTACCAATCTGCATTCACACCAACAGTGCAAAAGGGCTCCCCTTTTTCCACAGTCTCTCCAGCACTTGTTTGTTGATTTATTGATGGTAGCCATTCTTACAGGTGTGAGATGATATTTCATTGTGATTTTAATTTGCATCTCTCTGATGGTTAGTGATGTTGAGCATCTTTTCATATGTCTGTTGCCCATCTGTGCGTCCTCTTTGGAGAAGGGTCCATTCAGGTGCTTGGCTCATTTTTTAATTGGATTGCTTGGGGTTTTTTGGTGTTGAGTTTTATAAGTGCTTTATAAGTCTGGGATATTAACCCCTTTTCAGGTATATTGGCAAATATGATCTCATTCTGTGAGTTGTGTTTTTATTGATGATTTCCTTTGCTATGCAAAATCTTTTTAGTTTGATGTAGTCTCATTTATTTTTTCTTCTGTTTACCTTGCCTGGGGAGATATATTGCTGTAAGCAATATCTGAGATGTTACTGCCTATATTTTCTTCCCAAGGAATTTTATGATTTCAAGTCTAACATTTAAGTCTTTAAGCCACTTTGAATTTATTATTACCCTGTTAGATTTATAGTTTTTTTCAATTACTGGGTGTTTCATGTAATGTTCCTAATTTTCTTGTTGTCATTAGCAGTTTTACAGAAAGCTAAGCAAAAGAGCTCTTTTAACATTTCTGCAAATTCTCATTTGTTGTGCTTTGTAGTGGTCCTATCCAACCCCCCTTCTTAATCTATTTTTATTCTTTCTGATTTTCTTTAACTCCTCTATTGAGAAGTATTTCATTTTTCTTTTTGTATCCCTATTTGTCTGACACTTAATGATTAGCATATCATATCCTTTCATTTGCTTCCATTTTGTTGTCCATACAATTTTTTTATTCATGATGTTCTTCATTTTAACTTTTTGCTTTTCAATAATGTAACATAACACTGTGTCTAATTATTAGCTGTAACCCTTATGTATCACAAATATGACTCATTTGTGGCTATAAACTCCCAGGTTTCTGCCCCCATTTTATTACATTTTTACTTATCTTTATAGATTAAAAACTGAAGATAAAAGATAACTGGTAGAAGGGAATATGTATTATTGCTGGAGTGGCAGAAATTGGCATAGCCTAATGGGTTAATCCTAGAGCTGCTTGGAGGACGTGGTTAAATTAAACAGAGTTATTTAGTGTATCACTTAGGCTGGCTGTTACACCTGCTTGTGGCTTTTATCACAACTCTTGCTTTTAAAACTGGGTTGCTTTGGTTTGGAGGCCCATTGTATATTACTCAATAAGTACATCTCAACTGCTAAGGATTGCTTAAAAGAAGGAAGGAATAGAGGAACTCTAGCCATGACAATCAGTTCTGATCTGAAAGATATATACAATTCAAAATGCTTCACTACCTTTTTGAAACACGTCCATGATCTCATTAGAAGTGGTTTCACTGAAGCAAAAGTGCTTAGGTTTACATCTTTCCATTGTTTAAAGCTAACTCTGTAGACTTGATACCACATTATCAGTATTCTGTCCTTGAACCATAACAGGTTTTGTTCCAGAGTCACCTAGCAGTATGCCTAGCTTCTTAGATATTCAAGTATCATCTTCTTCTACAAGTTACTTTCTGTGGGCTTTATCATTTAACAAGCCTTGTTTATTCTTACTTTCTGGTTCACTTTAAGGTATACAATTTGAAAGTATAAAGTAAAAGTTTCCATTTACAAATAAAAAGTATATTTATCCAGATATCTAAAGTCATATTGATTATTGGGGTTTATTTTTTCAAAGAGTAAGGATTCTTAGAGAAAATGAAAACTGAGGCAATACCATACTATTGTTATATAATATTTTCCCATGGACAAACAAAAAGAGAGAAAAGTAGTAGGGAGAGAAAACAAAAAAGAGAATGCATAACAGCTTTAAAAGAATAAATGATAGAAAGTCAAGTCTGAAGATAGCAATGAAGAACAGTAACTTCCATTAGAATTAATGTAAAGCCATATTAATTAAACTTAGGACAATTTATTTATTAGAAGAATAAAGACCAGAAATAATATTTTGTAGTAGAACTAGTTCACTTGGAGGGTACCTAGTGCTTATGAAAAATGTAAAGGAGGTGGAGGAAAGAAGGCTTAGCAAAAACACTTTAATTATCTTTCAGTCTTTTAAGTTATTTCTACAGATCCTATTATAGTGGGGCAGGGGGCTGCAGAACAAATCATAAGAATTTCTGTATCTAGTTGTCCACCAATTACTAAAGAAAAGTAGGAGAGGCAATAAAAGATACTTCTATATCCCATTCATCACTGTGTCATACCCAGGTGCAGATGCTGTTTAGCACCACCGCGGAGCTAAAATTTGGTGCAAACCCAAAGGTCACTGGTTCGTTTCCCAGTCAGGGCATATAGCCAGGTTGCAAGCCAGTTTTCTAGCCAGGTCTGTAGGTGGAGGCAGTGAAAGGCAACGGTACATTGATGTTTCTCTCCCTTTCTTCCTCCCTCCCTGCCCATCTCTCTAAAAAATAATGAATACAAAATCTTTTTAAAAATAAAATCAAATTTGGTGCAAATTAATATATATTCCCTGATTTCAGATATTTTTCCCTTCCACCAATTCAGAATAACTTAGCTTTTTTTCTCTTATTTTCCTATGGAAAGTATCATTGACTCATTTTCTTTTAGACAGTTTTTCAAAATCTAGAAATGACTTTTTGTTCTTGTTCCAAAGTTAATCATTTAGGGTATAATTTTTGAAAGATAACAATTATTTTACTGTTTTCTTAGCTTTAAAAATAAAGGGTCACAGTGTCTTAGATATGTTCTTTAAATTGCCCTTATTTCATGTTTAGTCTTTTTGTAGCTGAGCTGAAAACAATAAATTTACAGAGCAGCAAAATTGAGTATTAGCCCCAGTGTAAGTATGTAGGGTGTGAATGTATGTATATATGTGTGTTTAACCAGAGATTGTGAAGATAAGCAGAAATAATAAGATGATGAATCTAAGTGTCAAAGTTGAATAAGAACCCAATACTCCCATAACAAGTTGATTTACTAAGTAAAAGTCCTTTAGGATAGTTAAGTGGGCAAAAATAGAAATATCTGTGTCTCAATGTTCTTATTCAATTACAAAATTATTTACAAAAATGTTTACATATTTACAAAATTAAATTTCGAAAGACCATGTTTGCTAAATGGATCTCTTTTTTGGCTGTCCATGAAATGCTGAAAGCAAATTTTGAAATATCAGAAAAATGTCACTGATACAGTCTGCACTCACACTATGAGTAAGGTAACAATACTTTCACTTCCTATATTTCAGTTTTTATAGAGCCCTTGAATTACTTTATCAAGATGTGATTTCTCACTTATCTTTTGTAATAAGTAGTATTCCAAAAGTACAGAGTAAGAAATATTTAAATATTTCATCTTAAATAAAATGCCATAAAATTAACTTTTTCTGAAACATGTCCATGCTTTCTTGGAAGAAAACCTATAATGAATGTATTTCATTAATTTTTTTTCTTCATTGTTAGCTTCATCCTCATCCCCATTTCAATCTTTCCTCTATCTGAAGGGAGTATAGCTGTCTATTAAGAGTATAATTTTTACCCTGGCTGGTGGCACAGTGGATAAGGCACCGGCCTGCAAACCTAAAGGTTGCTGGTTTGATTCATAGCCAGGGCAACATAACCGGGTTGCAAGCCAGGTCTCCAGCCAGGGCCATAACTGGAGGCAGGTGAAAGACAACCATACATTGAAGTCCCTCTCCTCTCGTACTCTCTCCCTTCCCCTCTCTCTAAAAAATAATAAATAAAATCTTTAAAAAAAGTATAATTTTCAATCTTACCTTTTATTACTTTATTATAGTTTAATTAAGTAATTTGTTTGTGGTGTCAGTATATGTTAGGCCACAAGCAGATTCTTGCATCCAGCATTATGGAACCAGATAATGAGAGTCACAGAAGGGTGAAGTATTAGTTATGTTCATTGGTTGATGATTGTTCTTGTAAAAAAAGAAGAAATGTCTAAAGGCCTGCAGATTTCTGAAATGTATCTTTGTGAGCTCATTTAATACAACACTTTCCATTTGGAATGATCCATGTAAAAATCATTTGAAAATCCCATGTCAAGCTAAACGATTACTTTATCATGGAAATCTGATAATTTACAAAGAACTGGCCACTTAAAGCATTCCCCATATTTCTAGAAACAGAGTTTTAAAAAGAACTATTAGTGTGTCATCCTACATGCTGTCCAAAATAGCACACCTTATATCCTATATATAGAAAATAGACCGAATAGAAGAAAGATGCAATTATAAGATGTGTAGCCTAATGCAGTAAATCAGATCATTTATTAAATACAGTGTAAAGTGAGTCAAATTGGTAGGACAGATTTTCTGAGCCTTAAGTTGCCTGCCTGTTTCTGCTTAATTTATGTACATGAAAAGGGACATTCCTAAAATAAGATTCTGGCTACCACTCCTGAAAATTGGTGGATTTGTTAGCCTGAAAACTGCTGTCAAATATTTCTGGGTAAACTATTATTAACAATCTTTTTAAATGCATAACTGAGTTAATAAGAAAGTAAGGAAAATTACTTCCCAGGAGCCTAAAACTAAGATGATAACAAAATCTAGTAAATATGAATTGATACAAACTATAGCTGCCTGGAGGAATTTGCTAATCTCAGTACCTAAAGGTCTATGATTTTAACTGCCATGTAGGACTTGGAACTGTGAAAGGCAGAGAATTGTAGCTAACATTCCCATATGCAAAACTGAACTTTAAAAACTGCACCCCAGGTAAAGATGGAAGAGAAGAAAATCTTCCTATTGGGATGGTAAGAGCTTAAGAAAATTCATCTAACCAGGCCAGGGCTCTTAATTAAGAGGATGGGAGTGAAGTAGGACGGGGAGGGAGAGGAGCAGGAGAGAGGGAGGAGAGGAGAGAGAATGAATGAAATGTCCGGTATCTAGGTATGCAAAGCCACAAATGAGCCTTTTTTCTGGTGGGATCAAATTTATCTTACTTTGTATGTTTTGGAATTCAAATTGAAAAATTGATACAATTAGTCAATCCAGACTGGAAAAATTTGTGTAGCATCTATTAGGAACAAAATCAAAGATTTTGGAGAGATATACCCTTATCCAGAGTCCTACAAATAGAACCTTGCTTAAAAAAAAAAAAAAAAAAAAAAAAAAAAGAGCTCAGAGACAGTGCCAAACTCATAGTAAATATTGAATTTGGTTTTTGAGTCAGATCCTCCAACTTTTCACAAAAGTTCTGTGATATATTCACAAAAATAGCATTCCAGAGTAAAATAAGTATTAAGAAAAAAATCTGCTTAATTTTGCTATATCTAAAACACTATAATTTAACATGTAATAATTATGTAAGCTATTGGCATATTTAAAATTTTTTGTATTACCTCTTCAAAATCCAGTATGTACTTTAAATATGGGTAAAAATATGTATAGGTGTTAATGTATTTTTGCACGTGTTTGGTAATATTGCAATTCATATTACTTAAAAGAGTAATTATTTAAACAAATGAATTATTGTAAGCATTTTGGAATAATGAAAAGAAAACTGTATTAATATGATTTGAGAAGCTGACAGAAGGCAGTAATTAAGTGGTGAATTGTCTGGATGTGAAAGCGAAAAAGAAAAAATACACATTTGTGGTTACAGAATAGATGGGGATGTTAAGAACAAAGGAAATAGAGAAGCCAAAGAACTTATATGCATGACTCATGGACATGAACTAAGTAGGGCATTGCTGGAGGGAATGGGGTACTGGGTGGAGAGGGGTAAAGGGAGGAAAATTGGGACAATTGTAATAGCAAAGTAAATTAAATATATTAATAAAAAGTGTTATGGTTAGAAGGGAAAAAAATGAGCTCATAGCCCAAAATTATAAAGCATAAAAAGCAAACAGTCCATCCTTGTGCTCGACAGACCCAACATAGCAGTATTAGATGCCCCCCCAAATTTTTTTTTTAATTTTATTGTTGTATTACATCCATTCCCTTTTTGCTCCCCTCTGTCCCCTTCCCCACCCACCCATTCCCCCCAAAGTCAATCCCACCTGTTGTCCATGTCCATGGTTCCTTTATACTAGGTTCTTGTCTAAGCTGCTCCCCTTTCTTGCCTTTGCCTCCCCCCTCCCCCCTCCCCCCAACCCCTTTTCCCCTGACCACTGAAGGCCTATTCCTTGTATTCATATACTTGGTTCTGTTTTGCTTGTTGTTAGTTTTGCTCATTATTGTCCCGTAATGGGTGAGATCATATGATATTTGTCCTTTA
>PVIW01008749.1:0-57898 GCA_004026585.1 Noctilio leporinus | reverse complement strand
AAAAAAAAAAAAAAAAAAAAAAAAAAAAAAAAGTACTCGGCCTGGGGAGGCTGGACCCCTCCTCTCCCCACCTCCTCTAGTCCCTCCCACGTCCCCTAGAGCCCTCCTACATCCCGCCTTCTCCCTGAATTCCTCCCAGGCCAGGTCCCTCCTCTAGGTCCTCCCCTCCCCCCGAGGAGCTCGCTGGCGGCTGTGGCTCCACTTCCCTCCGCCCCTCCCCTGCCCTGCCCTCCCGGCCCGCTCAATGAAGCCTTCTTTTTCCTTGGGTTGGAGGCCGGGCCGCTGCGGTCAGGGAACTGGACACGGAAGAGGCCACAGGGCAGCGGACTGGCCGGGCGGCGTGAGGCGGCCGCTCCGCTTTGGGCTCCCGGGAGCCTTCCAGTCCCGAGCCCCCAGCCCGTCCCCCACATCCCCGCGGAGTCAACGGCCAGGCCAGGGGCAGGCCGGGGCCGGGGAACTGAGGCTCGGAGGGCCCACGTGGCTCCTCCGGGTTCCCAGGGTGCCGGTCAGAACTTTCCAGCCGATGTCACGGCCTCACGACTATGTCACGTTGAGCACATGACGTCACGCTCAGCCCCCCGGCCGGGCGCCGGAGCCCCCTGGCGGGAACGGCGCGCCTTCTCCTGGTGGAGCCCCTCGTGCACGTCCCAGGGCCGGGGGTAGGGGAGCGGTCGGCAGCGAGTGCGCCGTCCGCTTATCTGGGGACACCCCCTTTCCTTCTTGCTCTTCCCTTTTCCTCCCGCCGCACGTTCCAGGGGGTCTGGGCAAGGGGCGGGAACGCCTGCGGTGGGGCCACCCACCCCGGCCCGCCCCGCCCCCGGCCCGCCCCCGGCTGCAGGGCCAGGAAGCAAAGAAGGAACCGCCCGGGGCCATGGACGGGGCTGTGATGGAAGGGCCGCTCTTCTTGCAAAGTCAGCGCTTTGGTACCAAGGTAGCTTGGGGCAAGGGTGCTGAACCCCATTAGAGCTGGGGGTGGGTGATGGGGCCCAGGAAGAGGGAGGGGCACCGGGTAGGAGCGCGGCGCGGGAGCCGGGAGCCCTGTGAGGTTCCCGAGAAGTCCCTTCACCCTGCAGGGAAGCGTCTGCCGGCATTGGGGCACGCCCTCTCTGGTCTTGGGGAGACTCAGCGGCATCCTCTTCGGGTAGCTTTGGTCCCTTCGGGAAGACCTGCGCCAGTCCCCCTTCCTCCGTCGGGGCCAGGCCGTCGGCCCTCGCCTGCTGCCTCCGCAGCGTCTCTCGCTCTTTCCGCAGAGGTGGAGGAAGACCTGGGCCGTGCTCTACCCCGCCAGCCCCCACGGTGTAGCACGCCTCGAGTTCTTTGACCACAAGGGTTCGAGCTCTGGAGGGGGCCGAGTGGCCTCGCGCCGCCTGGACTGCAAGGTTATCCGTCTAGCCGAATGCGTGAGCGTGGTGCCCGTGACTCTGGATAGTCCCCCCGAGCCTGGAGCCGCAGCCTTCCGCCTGGACACCGCACAGCGCTCCCACCTGCTGGCGGCAGACGCGCCGTCCAGCGCTGCCTGGGTGCAAACGCTGTGCTTGAACGCTTTTCCGGTGAGGGGGCCAAGGTCGTCCTCGAGGGGCAAGGGCGGGCTGAACTGGGCCCTAGAGGCGATTCCGGGTGGGAGTAGTTACTACGTAAGGCAGAGGAACTGGGCTGTCTCAGACCCTCGGAACCTCGTTGAGGGAATGACAAGGTCCTCCATACTCTTCTCTTTACCCCAGAAAGGCAACTGGGCTGTGGCACCTGCCGAGAACCCACCCAAGCTTTCTGCTCTGGAGATGCTGGAGAACTCGCTGTATAGTCCCACCTGGGAAGGTAGCCGCCTGGAAAGCTGGATTAGGGATGGGGTGGAAAGGACAGGTGCCCAGGGAAAGGGCTGATTGGAGGGCCCAGAGCCCCATGGGGAAGTAGGAAGTTCCTGAGAGCTGGCTTACAAGTGAGTGCTGGGACGACCTGTCCCTGCTCCTGGTCAGGTGCCAGTCTAATCGCACATTCCTTCCAGGATCCCAATTCTGGGTAACTGTGCAGAGGACTGAAGCTGCTGAGCACTGTGGCCTGCATGGCTCCTACATGCTGAGGGTGGAGGCTGAGAAGCTGACTCTCCTGACTGTGGGAACTCAGAGTCAGATACTGGAGCCAGTTCTTTCCTGGCCCTACACTCTGTTGCGTCGCTATGGCCGAGACAAGGTGGGTATGGTGTCTGGGAGGGATGGCTTTCTGGGGCCAGGGCTGTGGGCAGGGTGGGGTGGGGTGGGGCAGGGAAGGCAGGGCAGGCAGTGCAGGAAGGTGAGAAGCTCTGTTTTCTGATAACCCTTTTTTGCCTCGCTCATTAGCCCACCTCTGTCCCCAGCTAGTGTTTTTTTTTTGTAGACCCCCTAACTAGTTCAGCCCTGTGACTCATCGTGCCTGATGGCTCTTGGTAATGTGTTTCCCTTCACATTTCTTCTAGGTAATGTTCTCATTTGAGGCTGGCCGGCGCTGCCCCTCTGGCCCTGGAACATTCACCTTCCAGACAGCACAGGGGAATGACATCTTTCAGGCTGTCGAGACTGCTATCCACCGGCAGAAGGACCAGGGCAAGGCTGGTCAGGGGCAGGATGTTGTTAGAGCTGATTCCCGCGAAGAGCTGGTAGAGCAGAAACTGGCTTCCCACCCTGGTGCCCAGGAACTTCCAGGCAACCCTCCGGCCCTGTATGCTGAACCCTTAGACTCCCTGCGTGTTCCTCCAGGTCCCTCCCAGGATTCCCTATACTCAGACCCTTTGGACAGCACCCCTGCGCTGGCAGGGGAGGGGGTACGGTTAAAGAAAACTCTCTATTGGAACTTGTATGAGCATGTGCAGCAGCAGTTGACGAAGGCCAAGCTGGAAGACCCCATCTATGATGAACCTGAGGGCCTAGCCCCAGCAGCTCTCCGGGGCCTTTATGATTTGCCTCAGGAGCCCAAGGATGCATGGTGGTGCCAGGCTCGAGTGAATGAGGAGGGCTATGAACTTCCCTACAACCCTGCCACTGATGACTACGCAGTGCCTCCCCCTTCTCGAATCACAAAGCCCCTCCCAGCTCCCAAACCCCAGGGCCTGGCCTGCCCTGAACCTGGTGTTGTAATTGGCAGTGGCCGCAAAGGCCACAGCTCAGACACTGCCTTGTACAGCCAGGTCCAGAAGAGCGGGACCTTAGGGAGCTGGGACTGTGGGCTCTCTAAGGCAGGGGCTGACAGGACTGGGGTCAAGTCAGAGGGCTCCACATGAGAAGTAGGACAAGGCTGGAGTTGCTAATAGGACCATGGAGAGGTGGCATTGGAGATTAAAGAACTCTGTTAGAACCAGTGGGAACCAGAGTGCTGGAGGGACCTGTAGGAGACTAGGGGACCAGAAAGATCAGGGGAGTCAAGAGAAGAATGATTAATCCCTGGAAGTCCCGGAAGTGGGACAGATGGCAGGGGTTTGGGGGGTGGGACCTGGGGAGGCCAACATCCCTAAGTCATCCCCCAAAAAGGAATGGACAGTGGCAGGACCAGGTCTTTGGAAAGGATGCTTAATCAGAATAGGCCCAGTGGGAGGGGCCTGCACTGACGTTATAGGGAAATGCTGGACTGCTTGGATCATTTCCTCTGCGTTTTTTTCCCCCCCAGAGATTTATTTTTAAAAAAGTTTTATTCTCATTAAAGTCAATTTGGGTTTAAGAAGTCTACATGTGTGAATAGTCACAGAGGGGACACAGAGGCAGGGTGTGCTGTGGGAGTAGAGGGCACAGGAGGAGAACCAGGAATCTGTTGGGGGCCATGCAAGGAGGAAGGAGTCCCAGAGAGGGGTGCTGAGCAGACTGCTTGTTCAAAGCCTGGGTGGTCCATCATGCCCATCTGGGCTTGACCCCATCTCAGTGACCCTGGGTAAGTTTTATAACATCTGCAAGTCTTAGTTACCCCTGCTGCCCCTTTGTTGACTGGGAAAACTTAATAATGGGCTCTATCTCATAGGGTCGTTTGTATGAAGGGTTAAATTTCTCAAATACTTCGTGCAATTTGAAGCACGGAGTACATTGTATAGTTACTGTTCCCTGGATGGAGAGGGCTGATGGGAAGGTAGGCAAATGAGGAGAAGGGAATAGGAGGGGAATAGGTCTTTTTCATACCATCCACTCCCCTGTTCTCAGCCATATGATAGCCCCCCATCCCCTACATACTTTGCTTGTAGGTACGGAGCACCAACCACTAAAGGGAACTACAGTGTGGTAGATGTAGTGAGAGGAGCAGGGGCTTTTGAATCAGTCTCGGAATTCAACCCTACTTGTTTTTCATGAGCTCTGAAAACCTCATCCCAAAGTTTACATGACATCCACCTGCTTACATAGAGCTACAAGAGAATTTCTGGGTTGGAAATGCTCCTAACAATGGTGTTGGTTTACTGGTGTTTGATCTTCATTTGTGTTAACAGTATCAAATGACCCAAAAGAAAACAAGTCTCTGCTTGGAGAAGCAAGAGGTTTGGTTCTTGTGTCTCTTTCCAGGCTGAGGAGTGGGGCTGTTGTAGGCAGCACTGAGGATAGAGGAGGGGAAGGCTATTTCTCAGTCACCTAGACCTCACAGGGGCTCAGGTGGATGGAGGGCAAGTCTGACCTCAGACACCATTGTTGGAACCTTATCATGGATGTGTTTATTTTTTATTTCTTTAAAAAATATATTTTATTTTTAAAAAGGGTTGGTTTATTTTATTTATTTACTTTTGGAGAGAGGGGAAAGGAGGGACAAAGAGGGAGAGAAACATCAATGTACAAGAGAAACGTGGATCAGTTGCCTCTCGCACGCCTCCAACTAGGGATCTGGCCCACAACCCAGTCAGGTGTCCTGGCCGGGAATTGAACTGGCAACTCTTCTGGTCACAGGCTGGCACTCAATCCACTGAGCCACACCAGTTAGGACCATGGATATGGTTAAGCAGGGTAGCCTGGCTCTGGTGCTGGTTACTTAAGGCCTTGATGGATACTCCTGCTCCTCGTCCTCCTCTTCCTCCTCCCCCTTGGAAAGCTGGAAGAAGGCTTCCAAGGAGGCTTTGCTGGCTGCTGGCATCTTGGGGGCTCTGCCAGGGGCTGGAGTCATAGGTAGAGGGGCCACGGTAGCTCGAACTCGATTTGTATGCAACTGCCCAGCCTGAAGAGAGTGAGCACAGCCATCTCTGAAGACCAGAGTTCCTGATCTCCAATCCTGTTCCCTTCTGGGTCTGCTGTCCTAACTCCTTCCTTTGTACTATTGCTGGAGTGACAGCCTCGAGGATCAGGGTAGTGCCCATGCCCTGGCTGAGTGTCCCTCCTTTGTTAGCTTGCCCACCAGCTAGCTAACTTATAGTGGGTTCTGTTGTTCCCCCTATTCTGGAAGTATCTCTTGTAACTTAAGGTAAGGGAAAGCAGTTTTTCTAAAGGCTCTATTATTGCGAAACTAGAAAAAATTAATGGCAAAAGGAAGCTCAAATATTATAAAACTCTCCATATTCATATCACTTGTCACTAGAGCCCTCTCTACAAGCTACTAACCTTAGTCAGCCTCCCTTTGCTTGTCTGTAAAATGAGCATAAAGATTACCTTGCAGGGATGCTGTGAGGAGTGAATGAGAAAATCGTATGTGAAAGGGCTTGTCACAGCACCTGGCAAATAACCAGTGCTCAGCAAATGATGATTTCCCTTCTCTGGGACATTTCTTTTCCCACCTTTCCTTTAGCCTTTCCTTTCAGTGAATTGCTATGGTTGTACTTCCTGTGCAGCAGGTTTGCTTAGTGGAACAATGGTGTGTTTAATGAGTGAATACTTAATTAAGATACCTGAACGTTATCGTGTGTCAATGCCCAAGTATAGGAACTTCCCCACTGGGGAGGGACTGTCATTTCCTTTGTCTAGGGCAAAGGGCTGCTCTTTTTCTTCCCTGGAGGCCTGGTTCCCTCTTCCACCAGGGGAATCCAGGGAAGAGGGCTACCCCTGGGATGGGGGTGGGATGGGTATTAGAGACAGGAAGTGGAGGGTTCTCTTGGATTCTGGGCATAAAGAGAAGGGAGGGGAGTAAGGAGAAGAACCATACCTTTCTCAGGGCCCGGCTCTCCCAGCTTGGGTGGTGTCGGCCCTGAGGCTTGGCAAAAGTGCCAGTCAGGTGTGAGTACAGGTGACTCCAAACCTGTAAGGGGTTGTAGGTGGGCTCTAGCTCCAGGCTGTCCAGTAGGTTCTGAGGAGGAAAGGAAGAGCTTCACCTGGGGAACTTGAGGTCATAGAACACAAGGTGTCAGGCAGAGCCCTTTGAGTGAAAGAGGCTGGAGGAGGTGTGAAGACCCAGGGCTTCTCCAAAGGCTGTGAAATAGATGAGCAACCCACAGAGTGTTCTGGCCCCAGGTCTGAGTGCTTGTGAGGTAAATCAGGCACAGGAACAAGAAGTCAGAGCAACCCTCAGTGGGCCCTGAGATGTGTATCATGGGATTCCAGAGAGTTTCGAGAGCTACAAGGGGTCCAGTGTGCAAGGCTGTGGGGGAGGGTGTCTCCGTGGCCTGGAGGTGCTCACAGCCTGCGAAAGGAGCACACAGAGTTCTCAGCCTGCCAGTGAGGTGAGCATAACCAGCGGACTCGCAAGCACAGCATTCCTGAGCAGTCAGGTTTTCCGGCCACAGCATCCTGTGCCAGGAACCATTGGCTCTGAAGTGAGACGCTGAGCAAGCCCCAGCCACTTGTGCCCACCTCTCTCTCCATCCCCATGGCCGCCAAGCCCAGAGCACAATCCCAGGCTCTGTCCTCTCTGCACATGAGCCAGTGATCCAGCAGCGAGGCAGTTCCAGTTCTCCCTACCCATAGCCGCTCTCCCGCCCCCAGACTGGGGAGGCAGGAAGAAGAAATCCAGAGTCCAGATCCAAGGGAAAGGAGCAGGGGAAGATGGCTTTCAGAGCTATTCTCTCCTTTGCACTGGAGTCTGATTTTGAAGCCCTATTCTGGGCACCTACATTGTCTGCCTTTTTCTCTTTCCCTCATCAGACAGATAAATGCACACATGTGCACCCATGATACAGAGAGAAACCTGTGGGAACACACCATTACTGCTTACTTCCTCCTGCCAGGCCTCAGTTCCTACCCTTGTTTCTTTTCTGACCCTATCACCATATCCCTAGGACCACTTCTCCCTCAGCTCCCTGTCGTTCCCCTCACTGGTTCAACGCTGCCCCCCCTGCCCTTTCTTGAGTTCCCACCTCTTCTCTTCCCTCTGCTTCTCTCAGCTCCACTTGCCTCCACAGTCTTAAGGCTGTCATCAGGTGGGTTCTCAGGGAGCAGGGGGAAGGGGCTGGGCAGCATCAACTCCCTTGTGGCCACGGCCTTTAGCAGCAGAGTGGCGGATCTCGATGGCATGATCACATAGAAGGTGCTGGCAGGCTCTCTCAGGCTGTGTCCTCGACTCTGGGGCTCCCCTTTGGCCAACAGCAGCCATTCTCTTTTCTGCAACAAGGACATACATAAACTCTGGTTCATCATCAGTCTTTGGAACATTTTGAAGATCCATCTCAATTAAAGTTACCCTGAGTTCCTGAAGGTGGGTGGTGTCAGGAAGGATTGAACCATCTTCCCCTGTCCCTGGGAGGGAGGGACTTCCTGCCTGAATCACCAGTGGCCCCAAGTACTGCTCTTTCTCTCTGGTTGGGGACGTACACAAAAGGATTGACAGTAGAGAGACAAGCTAAGAGATGCCATTTAATCTGAAGTTGATGTTTATCTGAGAGTGGGCTAATGTAGTACTCAATGGTAAATGAAGAGTTTTAAGAATTATAATTCTTTAACAAAATTATTACCATAGAAGCAATACTTAATTTTATTTATTTTTAGAGAAAGAGGAAGGGAAGGAGAAAGAGAGGGAAAAAAACATCAATGTGTGAGAGAAACATCAATTGGCTGCCTCCCACAGGACCCCCAACTGGGGGCCTAGCCTGCAACCCAGGCCTGTACCCTGACTGGGAATTGAACCCATCCATGACTTTTCTGTCCAACCAATTCAAACCACTGACCCACACTGGTCAGGGCAAGAATTATAATTCTTTAGTCAATTTTATTCATTTTATTTTATTTATTTTTTAAAGATTTTATTCATTATTTTCAGAGAGAAGGACATGGAGGGAGGAAGAAGGGGAGAGAAACATCAATGTATGGTTGCCTTTCACCTGCCTTCAGCTATGGACCTGGCTGGAGATCTGGCTTGCAACCTGGCTATGTGCCCTGACTGGGAATCGAACCAGTGTCCTTTGGGTTCACAGGCTAGCACCTATTCACTGAGCCATCAGCAAGGGCAAAAATTATAATTCTTAAACAAAGATTTGGGATGTTGTGAAGATTCAGGTGTTAGTTTGAGGGTGATAAATCTGGTTGTGCTGCATGACTGGGGGTAGAGTCGGCTGATAAGGGAGCCTCTGGAATGCCCTAAGAGGGTTTAAGAAGCAGATGGTCCAAGTTGCCTGTGCAGAGAGAGAAGAGGAGAATGGAGAGGAAACCTTTGGTACAACAAGGTGGGGGTGAGGATAGGGGATAGGTATTTAGAGATGAACTCAGCCAGTCACAGGACAGAAAAAGGATCAGAATTCCAAAGGCAATGAATGACTCTGTGAGTAAAGGGTACTGGAGAACAGAATGGTGACACTTTGCCATGCACCATGGACATCAGAGGTTAGTTAGCACATGGATCAGGAGAGGAGACTGACATATGAGCAATTTTCTAGGTGCACCTTTTGAAATCAGGCATAGAACTGAGGAAATTTTCTTAGTTTTTTCAAGGAAAATTGCAAAACTCCAGGAAATAGGGAGTCAGAATGGTTACACTCTGTAAACTGTTTTCTCTTGATTGATGTGACCATCAGTTACAGTTGGTACAGACATAATAGTCTCTCTACTGCATAAAATGAGAGACAGCACTCTAACATAAGAAAAGTTGGAATAAATAATATAAAAGACAAAAAGGAGAAAATAGATGTTAAGGGAATAGAGGAAGATCAGTGTCTTGTGGAAGAAAAGTGGAAAGTGACACAGTGAAGCAGAAAAACCTACTGTAGCATTTGAGTTACATCCCAAGGGGATGTGCTGGGGCAGGGGGAGGTTCTTGACACTTGAGTAGATCACTGTTAATCATTCTGTAGAGCATAGAACTCTGGGAGGTCTGTAAGGCTGGGTAGTTGATAACCACCTTCAGAAGTTTATTCTTTCATAATATTTTGCTTATATCTGGAGATGTGCTGTCCTCCAGAAGAACAGACCTTAACGATGGAAAGGCTTCTCAAGTCCATCAAATTGCAAGTAAATGATATAGAAATCATGGTGTATGTGTACATGGGGGGAATTTGCCCCTCCTCTGAGAACTTGGTCTCTTTAAACCTGAATAGGATGTTCTGTGGAAGGGGTAAGTAGGAAGTGGGCAGAGCATTCCATTTAGTTGGCTCAAGGAACTTCTGATGTGGCCTTTGGGATCAACTCAGGCTTTGGATTATTATTATTATTTTCTATTTTTATACTGGTTCACACATTTGTAAATTAGTTTGTTTACTGAGAATTTATTGAGTGCCTATTATATCTGAGCATTAGGCATGGGTATATAGAAATTCATTACACATGTTCATTGCTCTCTTAGAGCTTACACTATAGTGAGGAGGATTGTAAACTAATGTTTGCCCAGACTTAGGATGGCCAGCTGATCCGGTTAGCTCATTTGTAGCTCTGAAAGTCCTGTGTCCCAGGAAACCTCTCACCCCTGGGAAAACTGGGGTGGTTACTCACCTTTCCAAGACTCTGCAGAGAATGGAGTATCTTGGCACTGTGGCAAGTCACTGAGGGTTAACCATAGTACTGTGATATTTCTTGCATCTCAGTGTTATGGAAAAAATTCACACTTGCCACATCATGGGTTTACTGAGAATCTTTGAATGTTATACAAGAAACTTATGACCCCAAGAACTTCAGTTGACTGATTTTGAGACTAGAGTTAAAATTGTGTTAGAGAATTAGTATGCAGAAATGAAAGAGGTCTCTCCAAAGTAACTCTTGATGTGAGGACTTTCAGAAGACTGGGAAGAGACTGAATTGAAAGGATTTTACAAAATGTTTTAAACCTTTTTACAGAGAGGATGCCAGAAGATTCTGGAAGAAAGAGAAACAAATGCATCCTTATTAGAGTTTGATAAAGCTATTTATCTGTTATTTCTAAGAGTATTCTGAGAAAGTGAGAGGTAGGGAAGTTAAACTTTAAGGCCCCTATCCTTTTAAAAAAATTATTTATTAAAAATTATTTATTCTTTTTACAGAGAGGGGACGGGAGAGAGGCAGAGAGGAAGATATACATTAATGTATGGTTGCCTTTCACCTACCTCCAGCTATGGAGCTCGCTGGAGACCTGGCTTGCAACCTGGTTATGTGCCCTGGCTGGGAATTGAACCAGTGACCTTCGGGTTTGCAGACCAGCACCTTAGCCACTGTGCTACCAGCCAGGGCAAGGCCCCTATCTTTAAAAAAAAGATTTTATTAGCTACCCTAGCTGGTGGCACAGTGGATAAGGTGCTGGCCTGCAAACCCAAAGGTCACTGGTTTGATTCCCAGCCAGGGCACATAACCAGGTTGCAAGCCAGGTCTCCAGTGAGCTCCGTAGCTGGAGGTAGGTGAAAGGCAGCCACACACTGATGTCTCTCTCCTTCTCTCCTTCTCTGCCTCTCTCCCTTCCCCTCTCTCAAAAAATAATAAATTTAAATTTATTTTAAATTTAAATATAATTTTTTTTAATTTAGAGAGAGAGGGGAAGGATGGGAAAAAGAGAGGAAGAAAAACATCATGCGCCCCCAAACTGGGGACCTGGCCTGCAACATAAGCATAGGTCCTGACTGGGAATCGAACCTGTGACCCTTTGGTTCACAGACCAGCTCTCAATACACTGAGCACACCAGCTAAGGCCCCTATTTTAGAATCTGAATTTCTAACCTCTTCACAGATTTGAAATCTGGGATCCAAGCTCGAACATGTTACCCAGGTCATGGTTTGTGCTGTTGGTACACACAGTTATAGCTGTGATGGAAATGCTTAACTGCCACGACAGGTCTCTGAGGCTGAGGGAAAGCACTGG
Organism: Noctilio leporinus; assembly: GCA_004026585.1. Taxonomy (NCBI): domain Eukaryota; kingdom Metazoa; phylum Chordata; class Mammalia; order Chiroptera; family Noctilionidae; genus Noctilio; species Noctilio leporinus. The sequence continues at coordinate 46,792 of PVIW01008749.1, read as the reverse complement.
CATGGGGATGTTTTCTGCAATGTCCCAGACCAGCCTTTGGGGTTTTCAGATCGAACAATGTTTAATGACTATAGATGACTGCTGAATACTTAGAATATGCTTTTGCTAATTCTAAAGGAAGGGGAATGAGCTAGATGTTGAATTTAACAGAAAGCAGGTGAAAATGGGTCTATTTATGTTGTGGTTAGGGACTTTGCTATAAATGAGGCCAGGGAACTTAGATTTTTAGAAGGTGGGGACTGTTTCTGTTTAGAGCAGGAGTGGACAGGGGCAGAGTTGGATGGCATGCCATACTTAAGAAAAGCAGATGTTCAGCATAAACCACGTATTTTTGCACAGTTTAGGCACAGTATGCCACCTTTATTATTTAGGGAATAGTGGAAATACTTTTCAAATCCAAATTCCCAGATGCATTTTCCATTTCCATTTATCTCCCTTATACCCTCTTCCACCTCACCCCACCCTCTTGTGTCCCACATGAAGGTCAATCTTGCAAGAAGGGCTATCTAAGGAAAGAAGTCTCAGGCCTACTATAATAACATTTTTTTTTTTTTTGTTATAACCTAATATAAGAAAAGGTAAAGAACTAGTAATTAGGAAACTTTCTACAAAGGAGAGCTAAGGCCCAGATGGCTTCACTGTGAATCCTACCAAAGCTTTAAATAAATAATATTAATCCTTCACAAATTCTTCCAAAAAAAAAGAATATAAAGGAACACTTTCCAAGTCATTCTATGAGTCCAGTATTAACCCTGATACTAAAACCAGACACAAAGACTTCACAAGAAAAGAAAATCATACACCAATATCTCTTATGAATACAGATGCAAAGATCCTTAACAGTATATCAGCCAATCAGATCCAGTAACATATACACCACAACCTAGGACTTATCCTAGGAATGCAAAGTTGTTTTAATATCCAAAAATCAAACAATGTTATTCACCATGTTAATTGAACAAAGAACAAAAACTACATAATCATCTCAATGGACGCAGAAAAAGCATCTGATAAAATACAAAACTTTTTCATGATAAAAGCATTTAACACACTAGGGTTAGAATGGAACTTCCTCAACCTGACAAAGGTCTCTTCAAAAATCCACAGCTAGCCCTGGCTGGTAGCAAAGTGGATAAGGTGCCAGCCTGCGAACCCAAAGGTTGCTGGTTCAATCCCCCAGCCAGGGCACATAACCAGGTTGGCAAGCCAGGTCTCCAGCCAGGTCTGTGGCTGGAGGCAGGTGAAAGGCAACCATACATTGAGTCTTCTCTCCCTCTCTGCCTTTTCCTTTCCCCTCTCTCTGGAAATAATAAATAAAATCTTAAAAAAAAAATCCAGCAGCTTAGACAAGAACCAAATATAAAGGAACCATGGACATGGACAACAGGTGGGACTGACTTTGGGGGGAACGGGTGGGTGGGGAGAGGGGGCACAGAGGGGAGCAAAAAGGGGATGGATGTAATACAACAACAATAAAGTTAAAAAAAAAAAAAATCCATAGCTCACATCAGAGGTAGTGGTGAAAGACTGGATGCTTTGCCCCCAAGATCAGGAACAAGACAAAGATGTCTGCTCTTGCCATTTCTATTCAGCAATGTATTGGAAGTGTACTGAAGTCCAAAGGGCCATTTCCCATATTTTCTGGACTGTTAACACCCTGAGAGTCTGAGGAAGGGGGAGGGGCACTCATAAAGATATTGAGTGTGGCAAAATCCTGGCACTTGGGGGCTAATAGACTCTAAATTTGGTTTATTAAAATATAGTAATGGGACATTTCTCATATCAGGGAGCTAAGGTGCAAATTTATACTACTTATCAGTGGTGTGAAGCTCCAGATAGATGTGGCAACAGGTATGTGAGGTGGAAGGGGAGAAAAGAAAGTCAGGGCTGGCTGTAGCTGGCATGAGGGAGTATAGGAAAAGCTTCATAGTGAAGGTATCTAAGTAAAATCTGGAAAGAAATGAGTAGGTATTTGTCAGGTGGATAGAAGTAAGGGGAAAGGAGCAGCATGAAGAAAGGTGGGGGTGTAAAAACAGTTTAGCATATTTGAGGAACATTTAGTAATTTATTAGTGTGGCTGGAGTAGGTGATTGAAGGGGCATGGTGAAAAATGAATCAAGAGAAATAGATAAGGCTGGTCCCAAGAAGCCCACTGACCCCAAGTTAGCCTGCTGTTCTAAGTGCTTTTCTCTTTCCTGCAGGCGTTGTATTCTAACCTCATTCTGATTGTTTTTTTCTTTTTTTTTCTTCAAAAAACTGCTCCTGACCTGCCATTACCCCACTCTCAGCTTGGATTCTTGCTCTTGACTGTTTGCCTAATATAACTAAGGACTTTCCATTTCCCCACCCATTTCCAGCCCAACCAGGTCATTGCCTGTGTACTTAGACTCTTGTGAGACACATCCCAGCTTGAATTCTGTCACTTCTGTGGCCAATTAGGGCAGACATGGCTGGTAAAATTCTGGAATGCATCGCCAGAGACTCTGACATTTTAAATAGGAAACTGAAAGACCTAGATGGTATTTTCATTTCTTTTTCTAGTTCACACAGACTTAACTTTGTAAGAGAAATGAGGATGTGGAAAATGAGTCACTAGCTGCATAACTGGGACTACACAGTAGGATTTGGTAATTGAAATTATGTTTTCCTGGTAATGGATAGATCCATTTCATAAATACTTGGAAAAAAACTAATTATATATATAATTTCCAACCACATTCCACAAAGTAGTTATGCCAGTTTAGAAAAATTCAACAACACAAAAAGATAAACACACAAAGGATTGGGCAAAGAACAAACAAGGATAGGGCAATAATAGAGCCAAGACTAGATAAGCTTCATAGAAATGCAAACCACCTGTTTTTGCTGGAGGGGAGCCTCAGCTTTTTCTGATACAAAGCTGGGAGAAGTTATTTTGTGCATTTTTATTGAGTAGTGAATGTATTGCAGAGAACTCCTGACCACCAATATGATAATAGAGCAGTCAAGGGTTTGGGTCCTGGAGTCAACTTTTCTGGGTTCAATTCTGCTCTACCATTTACTAGCTGTGTAATTTTGGGAAAGTACTTCACCTCTCATTGTCCACGTTCTTATCTGTAAAATAGAGATAATCATTGCTACCTCCTAGGGTGGTTATGGAGATAATATAAATTAATATTTGTGAAATGTTTAGAACTGTTTCAGGCTCATAATAAGCACCATGAAGTGTTAAAAATTTTAAATGAACACATAATTTAATAACAATTAGATTCTACTCATTAAAATTTATTACTTTAAAAATAATTACTACATGTCAGATATAGATCTATAAAACTAAAGAATGAAGTCAAAACACATAATTGTGTTGTGGTCTGGAATGAAATTTATGGGAATGGTGGATGGCACATATCTTTCAGAAAGGGTTGGGAGATGGGTTTGTTAAGAGCCTTACTTATCTGATGAAGGAATATTCTTCTGAGGCAAAATAAGTAAAATATTCAAATAAAACAAAGTATTCTACAAGGACAGAAAGATACAACATTCAATTGTCAAGTAAAAAAAATCAGGGAATGGAATAACACTTAAGGCCGCAGTTGACTAAGGTTTTAGAGTATGTGTAGAATGTAATTTGAAAAGTTACACAACTTTTATAGTCAATGAGGCCTTGTGGGCTGGCACTAATGACCGGAATTAGATTATGGCAGTGTGGACTTTGTACAGAAGAATTGCTCGTAAAGGAGGGGTGAAGAAATAGACAGCATTGAAGGAATTGAGCTCTGTTTCTAATTGTAAGGAAACCTGGAAACCTGAAAATGAGAACATGGTAGAGGGCCAACTGACTGAAGGTAAACCAGAAAATATATTATGGGTTGTCTAGCCAGGCGAAGGGTGCAAAGGGGGAATCAATGAACATTTAATAAGCATCTACTTCTGCATCTGAGTGGACTGGAATGGCCAGAGGATGACTGGATCTCCTACCTAGAACAGTTAGAAAAGCTGGGTAATATATAGAAAGCATTTGTCTGAAAGCAGCAAGGAGGTGCTGTGATAAAATGAGAGGCAGCTAAGTCTCTGGAAAGGAAAGAATCCAGCAAGATGAGGGAATTATTGCGACTGCTTTTACCATGAGGGGATATGTTGGTTCTGAGCTGGAGTTAGGGTTGGGGCTGGGAATATAGGATTTGCATCTTTCAAGGAAAAGAGAAACTAGCAGATCTTTTGGTAGACTTGGCAGGGGTAGGATGGGGGCTCAAGGCAATTTTTCACTCAGCACATTTGCCAGATACTGGGGCTGCACTGAGCAAGAGACAACAATACAGAAGGAGAAGGCCTCTAGAAGAAGAGCATTGTAACAGCCAAGGGAAGGGACATACATAACATACTAGGTTTTCAGTGAGAAATCCTGGAGGGCCAGGGGCAAACCAGGAGCAGATGGAAACTGAGCAGGGCAGCAGTCCAGCCTTGACTCAGCAAAACTCGGGAGTGGAATGAGAATCTGTCACCTCTCTATCTGCTTATTGCAGGACAGGATGAACTGTCTCTAGAGGAAGCCAACACCAACTGGAGCCGCTACAACTTATATAGATAAAATGAACATCTTTCATTATATTATCAGGTGCACCAAAAAACAAGATCACACGTCTGAAAACCACAAGAAAAAAGAAATAATAGAAAAAAAAAGCCACAGATGATCCAGGTATTGAGGTCAGTGGATAAGGACCTTAAAATACAATTAATATGTTCAATAATATAAGTGAAATATGGAGAATTAGAATAGAAAATGAACAAATGGAAATCATAGAACTACTAACCAACCATCGTATGCGAATTGCATGCCAGGCATATGCTGGGTGCTTTACACACACACATGCGCACACACACACACACACACACACACACACACTATTACTACTTAGTCATCTTAAAAACCATATGAGGTATACTTTTATTGTCTCTATGTACATGCCACAGGGACAAGAGTTATTAATGTGTATCTGTCACGCACCTTCCCTATTTTTCCCCCTTTCCTCCACTTCATGTCCACTCAAAAAAGGAGAAGCATTGTGAATTCTCTTCCCAGATATTTTAAATAGGTAGAGAGACAGGACCTGAAAGGGAGGGGACAATGTCAGAGAGGCTGTCAATCCACAGAGAATGATACAGTTGAAACAGAGAGAGGAAGAAGATAGAAGAACAAGGACTAGGGATGTACAGTGTTTTCATGTTTATTTATTTATTCATTGTGTGTGTGTGTGTGAGAGAGAGAGAGAGAGAGAGAGAGAGAGAGAGAGAGGGAGAGAGAAGGAGAGAGAGGGAGAGAGAGAGAGAAAGTGTCTTGAGGCAGATCTAGTTTAGATATAATAGAGGAACAAAGGAAGAAAAGTTGAGAAGTGTTATTGTAGTTTATGAACAATTTCCTTTTTGGTGTCCTTTGAAAGCACACATAAATTAAAACAATACTTTTTGATCTCTGAGTAGAGCTCCTTTATGATTTATGCAGAGATTAAACCACATGGGGCCAGTACACTTGTTAGGGTTACAAAGAGATGAATCCACTGATGCTTAGAGGGGTGAAGTATGTTGCCTAAGTTCACATAGTTGGGAAACAATGAAGCTGTCATTAGGGCTATTTGATTCTAAAGTTCATGCTTTTTATGGACAATACAAATTACATTTTACCACAGCAGGTTAGAAAACTGTCTTGCCTTGCCTCCCAGAAAAGAGAGGTAACAATTTCTACTCTGAGCCTAAACTCAGTAAAGGCTACGGAATTAATTGGTAAAATGAAGAAGTGGTAGAAATGCCAGGGAAAGGAAATCATGTTATCCTGAAGTCTGGGTAGTCAAATTAATATCCTACACTTTAACCCGTGTTGTATAGGATCATAGACTTAAAATGAATTGAAATAGGCTTTTCTCTAAAAAGAGAGCACACAAAGTATAATGATAAATACAGGAATCCAGCAAAGCTTCAGTGCAGAAGGACCATCTGAGCTGAGTCTTTCACAATAGGATAGGATTTGAACACATGGAGAAAGGAGAAGGTGAACAAAGTTTCAAAGGTGGGACAAGTTAAAGTCTGTATATTAATTTGGTTGGCGTGTATGGTATATGAAGGAGAATAATGGGAGACAAGGCTGGAGTTTGAACACTTGGTTAAGTATAATGAATACTAAATCACAAAATATCTTTAAGCTGAAAGAGCAGGATCAGCGCTGTATTTCAAGATTAATCTGGTGACAGTAAATAAAATGGATTGGGAAGGGAAAACAGGAAAGTCACTTAGGTAAATTAAGAAAGTATTACAATATTAAAGGAAAGAGATAAAAAGGGCCTAAATAAGGATAGTAGAATGGAGGGGAGAAGATACATGCAATACCGGTAGATATTAAAAGGATAGAACAGACAAGGCTAAAGTCCTGTATGCTAGCACCATGGAAAAACACAGGATAGTCAGGGAAGTGCTTCAAAAAGATTAATCTGCCCTGGCTGGTGTGGTTCAGTGAACTGAGTGCTGGCCTGAGAACCAAAAGGCTGAGGGTTCACTTCCCAGTCAGGGCACATGCCTGGGTTGAGGGCCAGGTCCCCATTTGGGGATGTTGGAGAGGCAACCGATAGATGTATCTCTTCCTCTCTCTCTCCTTTGCCCCTCTCTCTAAAAGTAAATAAATAAAATACTTTAAAAAGAAGATTAATCTGTTTTAGTGAGCAGGGCAAGTTATAAGGAGAAGAGACTGCAGGCAGGGAAGCCAGTTAATTTACTGAGGTCTTGGTGAGAACAAGCGGTGGGAATGGGAAGGAAAGGACAGTTACGATTCTTGTTATGAGAAGAAAACTGACATGACTTAGTGATAAAGTAGGTGTAAAGGCTGAGAGGACTGAAAGTGACTGAGGTTTCAAGCCTGAATGAGTAGACAATGGTGGTGCTGCTATAAACAGAAAGACAGAAGTTAGAATGAGAAGTTAGCTGAGGGGAAATGTCACAGTGAGAAACAAAAGGCAAGAGAGTTATACCGGGGAGCGGACAACATCAGATTTTAAAAGAACATAGGAAAAAAGTTGTGAGAAAGAACACAAAATCAAGGATGGAGTTAAAGAAGTGCTGAGAACTTGTACAAACAGGATTAAGATGGTTAAAATTCTAAACAAGTCTTGTTACATAGTAGGCATTCAAAAAATAGTTGTTGAATGAATTGAGCTGAGGCTTGTGGAAAATTGTTCTCTCTGTAACACACTACACTGCCTTTCAGGCTTTTTGTTGCTAGGAGAAGAAGTCATGTAAAAAAGCAAGAAGGAAGAGTCATGCAAACACTCTTTTGCTTCTCTCTTTTCTAGAAAAGCAAGAAGTTAAAAGCATTGGCTTTGTAATCCACAAAACTAGATCTAAATCTGACTTGGCCACTTTGGTAGCTGCTTGACCTTTGGGAAGTCACTTGATTTCTTCAGATGTCAGTCTTCCCAATTTGTAAAAACTAGATCAACAGTTCTTATTCTCATAGAGTAACTGTGAAGCTTAAATGAGGTAAAAGTATGCAGGACAATTGGCTAAGTGACTAGCACTTAGTAAGATGAACATGCTGGTACATATATATCTTTGTTCCTTTCTGATTGTTTTCTTGGGCTACATGCCCAGCAATGGAATTAAAGGGTTGAAGGGTATCACTTTCCAGAACATGTATACTCCCTCTAGCAGTGTATTAACATACCATTATGTTTGGTTTTGAGCTTCTAGCAGCCAAACAAGAGGAAACCTAGATCAGTTAAAAAATCAAAAGCCAAGCTGAAAGTTCTAGTCACAGAGCTTCCCCAAAAGTGGGCCCAGATGTTGTTGGGTACAGTGTTTATCTGAGCTCTTCTGTGAATCTGTTACCAAGGATCAAGAGATCAAGATGCAGAATTGTAGGAGGGAGAATATAAGATGTACTTAGGAGAGAAGCAAGATATATTTACTCCTCATCAAATCTGGTGGCTAGAGAATATTCACAGACCAATGCCATCTGGCCCATCCCTGTCTAGCAAGAACACACACACACACACACACACACACACACACAAAAGGAAGAAAGAAGAGCATTCATGATATCTAAATGAAGAAATAGCAGAAAATGAAAAAAGAACTCAAAGGATTCACAGCTAATTCGTGGTTGATAATTGCAGGGGATAAGGCAGAGATGGAGAGTGATGATTGGGGATCAAAGGCACTTCAAATATTTTGGGTCATACTTTACTATATACATAGAAATACACATGCATGCTAAAAGCAAATACACCAACATGTAACAACTCTCAATTCTGGGAGGTAAGAAAACTTTGTACTTTGTGCTTTTCTGTACTTTTAGGTTATTTAAAATTAAAAAAAAAAATGAAAATAGAAGAGATTGCTGTAGGGGATGGTACATTGGTAAAGGATTCCTGGAAAAGATGAGGTTTGAGGCAAACTATAAAAAATGGACTTTGGATGGCCTCAGGGGAGAGCTGCCAGGGTCCAAGACTGAGGAGTTTCTGTGTGGACATAGCCCCTGTTTTTCAGAAGTCAGTGATATAAAAGTAAGCTATGTGGAACACCCAGGTTCCAATTCACAGTAACACAGAATTGACAATTCTATCACTTGTTGCTAATAACAGAGAGAGCAAAAATAAATTATTTAAAAATAAATAATTCAGATTTTTCATATGACTTGTACTCAGGAAAAAAAAGACCAATGTCTGTTTAAACCATCATGTACTTTAAGAGTGTACTGAAAAGCCACTTGAGAGAAATTCCTCCTGAGTGATGCAGCATCTCTGAGATCCTGAGGAACGGGATGGAGTAAATAGTAATCTGAGCTGTTGGGCTCTAACAGTCAGAGCCTATCTCATGTGAGATGGATATTCTTCAGATAGGAAACAGGAACTCAGTGGGTGGACCTAAAAGGGAGCGTGGGCTTAGAAACAGGAAAAAAAGAAGTCTGCTTTTGATAGTGAAAGAGATGCATCTCTGTGCTGCTCTGATCATGCATGTCTTGCTAGGTCAAACCTTTATTCTCTGTATGCTTAGCAGTTACATCCATCCTAGGATTATATTGGCAGCTGTTTTATATATATATAAATATATATAAATATACTTATAACACTTATAAATATATATATAAATATATATAAAAAATATATATATATTTGTAAGTGTTGCATTACTGTTTCATGTATGTGCTCCTTCATTTTGTCAATCCAGGAGATGACATACCCTTACTTGTTCAAATCAGAAACCAAGCAGTTATTTGATATTTTCTTTTTCTTCACCTCCACTCCCCTACATTCAGTCCTTCACCAAGTTTTGACTCTTTAAAATATTTCTTTAATCTTTTTACCTTTCTTATCTAGCACTAGCATCAAAATCACTATCATCTCTTGCTTAGATGACTGAAATGCCTTCCTGCCTCATTTTCTTTTTTCTATTCTTGCCTCTGCTCATTCTTTTACAAATTTTGGCCCAAGTAATTAAAAAAAAAAAAATATATATATATAGTCCTGCCTGATCAAATTAGCATTTTTTTATTTTTAAAAAATGTTTTTATTAAAAAAAAAAAAAAAAAAAAAAAAAAAAGGATTTTACTTATTATTTCCAGAGAGAGGGGAAGGGAGAGAGGCAGAGAGGGAGAGAAACATCAATGTATGTCTGCCTTTCACCTGCCTCCAGCTACAGACCTGGCTGGACACCGGGCTTGCAACCTGGTTATGTGCCCTGACTGGGAATTGAACCTTTGGGTTTGCAGACTGGAACCTATCCACGGTGCCACCAGCCAGGGCCCCAAGTAATTTTTAAAAAGGCTTGGATGATTCATTTATCAAATTTTCCCCCTGTACTTAAAGTTCAAAGTACTTAATTTGGCCTACAAAGCTTTGCACAATTTGACACCCACTCACTTGTCTTTCCCACCTGTGGCTCTTTCCCTTCACTCTCTTTGTTTCAGTCACATGGCCTTTTTATGCTTTCTTTAAAAATTAAAAAAAAATTGATTTTAGAGATAGAGATAGAGAGAAGAGTGGGGAGGGGACAGAAACATTGATTTGTTGTTCCACTTACTTATTCATTCATTGGTTGCTTCCTGCATGTGCCCTGACTAGGGATCGAACCACCAACTATGGTGCATTGGGACAATGCTCTAACCAACTGAACTACCCAGCTAGGGCTGGCCTTTTAATTCTTAATTACAATCTCAGCTTTTTCTACCCTTGGGGTCTTTGCACATTCCTTTCCTTGAACCTGAAATGCTCTTCCTGCAACCTTTCACCTGGCTAATTCTCATGTATCTGGAAGGTCTCAATTTTATTTATTTATTTATTTTAAAAGGATTTTTATTTTTATTTTTTAAAAGTTTAAAAAAAGATTTTATTTATTTATTTTTTTTGGAGAGAGGAGGAGAAGGGAGGGAGGCAGAGAGAGAGAGAGGGAAACATTAATGAAGGATTGCCTTTCACCTGCCTCCAGCTACGGACTTGACTGGAGACCTGGCTTGCAACCTGGTTACATGCCCTGGCTGGGGATCAAACCAGCAATCTTTGGGTTCGCAGGCCAGCACCTATCCACTGAGCCACCAAGGTCTCAGTTTAAATGTCACTTTCGTACAGAGGCTCTCTTATAGCAGCTACTTCTTTTCCTTCATAAACTCACAATTAGGAATGTATATGTTTAATTCTGTCTTTTCCATTACAGACTAATTTTCCATAAATAATGTCTATTATGGTAAACCTTAAATATCTAGGGCTTAGCACAATGTTTGGTGCAGACTGAGTGCTCTTCATTTAATGAGCCATAATGCCCAGCACAGTGTTAGGAAGAAAATAGGTTTTAAAATATAGATATTTATGGAAAATTCTGTGCTGCCATTTATTGAATAAATGTAAAAAACAGGTCTTTTTAAGTTTAGTATCATATAATTGAATTCAAGAATTATTCTCTATAACATGAAACCAACTTGAAGGCAAGTTATATTTAATCTACATTTCAGAGTGCTTCTCATTTTTTCCTGTCCTCTTGAAGAGTGGGACAGATTTGGAATCAGGGCAGGATTCAGCTAACCACTTTTCTGTGGTTGGTACTTTAACAGTCTTCCTCCTCCTCACCTGGGTACAGACACTCACCAGCAGGCTGTGACACAAAGCGTGGAAATGATGCTGATTTGTTTCCAGTTCATCCCAGTCCAGCTGCCAGCAGCTTGTGGGTCTGAGGATGAACGGGAGTCCATATGTCACTGATTCGCAGATCCCACTGGATTTCAGAGCCCTGCAAAGAGACAGTGGCAGGGAAAGTCTCCTCAATTATATCCAGAACCTCAACCCAAATCCACTTAAATTCAATAGAGTCTGAGACTCTATTGTGAAATCCCTTAGGTTAGGGACTGTGAATTATTCATCTTCGTATGGCCAGTACCTAGCAAGGTATCTAGCACATAGCACATTTTCAAAGCCTGTTAATCAATGAATGAAGTAGTCATCGTGAAGGCCCAAGACTCTAAAGAATATTTTTTTCTCCTGAGTTCATTCCATGCCAAGTGACATCTCTGAGAACATTTCCATAATACCTCTGCTATAGTAACCAAGTAACACAACAGTATGCTAACCCTCTGTATCCCATTCCTGGCTCTTTTGTAGTGATGTGTTTGACAAAGGATGCATCTAAGAGAGTGCATTTAAGAAGGTTCCTAGCAGCATCCATGGTCACAAACCCATGGACAAGCTTATTCAGAAACCCGTGCATGGGCACTGCGATAGAAACCAGGAAGCAGTAAAAATGGCTTTTACCATCATTGCTGACTCTACCTGGGACTTGGTTCCCCTGGAAGCAAGAATTCTAGTTCTTAGAGCAGTGATTTTCAATTGGTGTGCCACAAGAATTTTAAAAATTTAGTCGGGGCACTGACCTCTTTTCCCTTAGATTGTTAAATTAAAAAATGACAACAGCCCATACAAGAATAGCTGTCTGATGTGAATGAATCAAAATTATATCTGTATTTTGGGTCAAATTAGCTAAAACTTTATTTTTTGGTGAGCCGCAGAATTTTAGTAATTAGTTTATTGTGCAATGAGATAAAAAGGTTGAAAGTCACTGACTTGGAGGAATGGGAGGGCAAGGGAAGATCCTATGTACCACTTAATTGCTCTTTGAAGGCCAGATCTCTGATCTGATGCCCAAACCCAACACTGCATTCAGAGACTTTCTGGATTTCCAATCCTCATTCCGTCCTCAGTGTCTCCACCCTCTGCTCATCTGTCTCCATGTGCAGAGCAGCCTGACCACGCTCTTTCACACCCATACCTGAAATTGCTGCTTTGGACCTGACTCCCGCCTGCCTGACTCTTGGGGATGTCCTCTACCCCTGGACTTTATAGCCATGGAACCCTTAAGAATCAATGTTTGCATGGGTTGGGGAGCTTCCCAGGGACCCTACTTGATCACCCGGAGCTTGTAATAAGAAGCCAATGGCTGGGAGGCCATCTGGTAGAGCGTGCTGAAGTCTCCTTTGGGGTCATCCATTTTCAAGGAGCCATCAGCTGTGCCTGGGAGCAGAGACGGGCTGAGAAGTCGCTCTTGGAGATCACATTTCAGGCACACTACAATAAAAAATGGCATTAGGGGAAGGATGCTTGTCACAAGTTACCTCAGGCTGTGTGATTCAGAGACTACATCTGCCACCAGTTCCACCTTTACCATTCAAGTAAGGATTGGGAGCAGGCAGAAGAGTGGAAAGAGGAAAATAAAATTGGTTTAGGGAGCAGAGCAGGTCTGGAACCTAGAGTATTGCCCTATTCAATAGGTAACATTTTCTGGGTCTTACATGATTTTTATTTGTTTTACTTCTAGGCTGGCTGAGCAGTTGCCCCATAGTGCAAGATCCGGCTTGTGATTCAGTCTGAGAGAAACATGTGTCCTCTGTGGAGGAGGTGGCTAATCCTACAATAGTACATAGAGGCCCTTTGGCAATCACGCTAGGAAATCTTGCCTCTGCTGCTTCCCTGTGGCTAAGCTTTGGCAAGACTATAGGTCAGATGAAAGCACAGCAGGAAAGCAGAAGTCAGGCAGTCAGCTGACAGCTACTGTTCCTCTGCAGGCTCTTCTAGGGACACTTGGAGGTGGGGGAGAAATAAGTTCCTGAAACAGTTTACTTTTAAATTCCCCAAAGAAACCAAAGTATAGAACCTTCTGAGCTTTGAAGCATCACTGTGGCACCAATTTTCTGAGGGGGCTTCGAATAGGTATGAGTTACTCATCAAGATATTACACATGTTTGCATTAAACTTCTGCTCCAGCAGGTATATTTACACACCACAGTGTACCATGTTCTTTTGCACTAAGCTGGAATCCTTGATATTACAAAGTGTTTCAATAAAACTTACACCAGCTTTGAATACTGTTAACAAACCCATGAATATATAAATGTTGAGTCCTGGGGAGGAGGTTAGTGATCAGTGTTAGTGATTTATGAAATGACAATACTAACTGACACAGGAGGTAAAAACAAAAGTAGAAATAATGCAGAAAAGAGTAGGATACCAGAATAGATGTCAGGTCCAGCAGGCTCTCCTGGGCTCGACAATCAGACAGAGAGATATTAATGCTGCGTGAGGTGCCTCTGGTGTGTCCCAGAGCCCAGGAAGTCAGTAGGGGTGCCTTTGCCTAAGTCTCCAGCCTCCAGTCATTCCAGTGTGCCTGGCTTCATTATTGGATCCTTGGGTTTTAGGATTGGACAGCTGTATTTATCTGGCTGAGGTTCTCAACTCCGATTGAATTAAAAATCACCTAGGGAACTTGTAAAAGATACCGATGTCTGGCCCATACCTCACACTAGTCAAATACCAGCATTTGGGCCCTGGGAATGAAGCCCAGATGCTGGTATTTCAAAAAAGTTCCTCATGTGACTTTAACTGCAGCCAAGGCTGAGAACTACAGTAATAGTAGTCTCAGCAGTGTTCCAAGGTTGGGAAAGCTGATTTTAGCAGGCCTTGGGTCTAGAGCAAGGTATATTTCTCACCATCCAGAACTAAGGGTACGAGGTGGCAGACCCCAAACCCAAGAAATGAGAAAAGACACTCATCTGAAGCTGACTGTGCACTCTACCCATCACAAGGAGGCCTGTAAGGAAAGCATGTAGATGGGATGAAGGGCCCTAAGCAGCTACCAAAGCTGGCGGTGTGGGGTGGAGAAGCTTATAAGGAGAAGTCAAAGTAAACATCTGAGGGATAGTCCTCAAAAGATGCTAGAGTAGGAGAGCTCAGGGATTTTTTTCTTTTCCTTCCTTCCTTCCTTTCTCTTTCTTTTTCTTCCTTCCTTCTTTCCTTCCTTTCTTACTTTTTGTAATAAGCCACATTTTTAAAAATCCACAAGGCAATGCAGTAGTTTTTAAAAACAATGCATAACTACAGGAGGTTGACTTTCCCCCAGATCTCATTCCAACTATGTCTGAGCATCTGGATTCCTGTGGAGCCCTCTCCAGCAGAAGAGCTGATGAGTATGGATCTAAGTTCTACCAGACCTGTGAATTGCTGAAAAAATGGTTGCAGGTGAAGAGAGACATTTGGGTTCTTATCCTGGTGCTGAAAGCCATGGAAAGAGAGAGGGAAGAGCAGAGAAATTCTCAGCAGTACCATGAGCAAATATGGTGCAACAGTGGAAGAAAGGCTGGTTGCAAGAGTTCCTGACCTTTGAGGCCCACTGCTCCCCTCATAAGAAAAGTGAATCTCTTGCCTCTTTGTTTACAATTACCCAGCATGAGGCAGGCTACGTGGTAGGTACGGGCCCCAGCTCTGGAGGCAGATAGATCTGAGTTCAATGACTGTTTTCTGGGCTAAGAGTAGTCGAATGAAAAAAGATACAGCCTTCTAATCCTAAGGGTAGGAGTTCGCTCTGGAATTGCCTGGCTTCAAATTCTGGCTCTGCTGTTCATTTTCTGTGCAGCCTTGGGGAAATGTTTAATTTCTCTAAGTCTCAGTTTTGATATTCGTAAGACAGGAACAATATTGTATTTAATTGATGCTAAGACACATTCCCCCCCACCCCCATATTAATATCCCTATATGTGTCTTACAATTGTCACTGGCCAGCCACACACCCTTAACCCCTGTGTACTACTCTAACCTAAAAACTCAGTAAGGATGAGATAATATTTCTAAGTGATAGGAAAGCATTGTGTCATGTTTAATTGGCATGTGTTTTGTTTCTGAGTGGTACATAAAAAATAAAATAATAGTGTATCTTACAATAGATCACATCTTAGATTTAATGACATATGGTTACATTCCCTGCTAATGATGCTGTGTGAAGATGTAATGGGGTAACACAAGGAAAGAAGTTAACATGGTGTCTGGGGGGAAGTAGATAAGAAGTGAATTCCAGAGCATGGGATAAGGGAGTAATTGGTACTATTACTCTTAGACCAAAGAGATAGAAAGGAGGTCCTGGGAAGATTTTACACTCAAAGGAATGGCAGATAAAATTCCAGGTAAATTGTCAAAGGCACTCCATGTCCTAGGTTGGAATAGGGGTGATGGGTAAAGATGCAATGATTATACCCAGAAAGAAAGGACCAAAGTATATCTTCCTCTTTGGGGCCAGGAGTCTGTACCCATTTTTCTCAGTGACCTCCAACTCCCAAGGACACATGTTGGTCCTTTCCCTTTGGAGCTGAGCCCTAAGGAGTCAGCTTTTCCAAACTCAGAGTGGCTGACTATACTGTTGGGCCCACTTGCAGGCCCTTGCTGCCCTGGGTCCTGAGCCAATCTTCAAAGGGCACGGAGATTAGAAATGACCTAACCCCTACCATTTAGGGGTGGTAGGGATGTTTTGTAGGAATGAAGCATCTCTACCAGACAGAACCATATCTAGGGCCATGCTGGCATGCCCCAAACATTGGATCAATCTTTTGGTTTTCTGAATTGCCAGAACATGCTTTATGAACATGGTCTTAGGTCTCTAGATGTCCTCTCTGGGGTGCCTTGGTAGTTGCTTTATTCCCTTACCACTACCACCCTAATTTGATGTTTCTCTGTCCAGAAGACTTCTATTTAATCTTGGTTTAGCCTTCTCACCAGTCCTGTTAATATTACTGAGGTGCCAGCATTCCTGAAATTATAATGTCACTAAATCTATTTCATTAAAAATAAAAAAACTTGAGAAAACTATATGATTCACTGTGTTCTTATGTAGTGTAGCTGCTGCTCTATTATTTAGGTGTCTAAGTCTTTGCCTCTAAACTAGCTGTTCCTTGCTCTGGGCTTAATTATGTTCAGCTTTCTAACTGGTCACTTTTTAGAAATTATTTTCTTACTTCTCCTCCTTACATTGAACAACTAATTCAATTATTAAACCTCAAGTGCCCTGTATTATGATGACCCACCAATCTAGAGTCCTAATCTTAGACTAGGATTTTGATAGCCTATTTAACATATTTTTAAGGAGTGTGTACTTGGATTATCTGTGGCTCTGGAAATCTTGCTGAAAGACTGTGAAGGAAGAAGAAGATGAACATGTTCTTGGTCTGTTCCACTGTTATGTAGCCAGGCTTTGAAGAAAATCTCCATGCTGACAACATCATTGTCTATAGTCTGAAGGTCAATGTCAGTTCCCAGGAAAGAACTCTCTGCAGAAGAAAGGGAAGGAGTAAAGTGTTTAGTTCCTTAATTGTAAAATTCGAAAAATATAAAACCTTAGATTTTGACCCATCAATGTTACCTCTAGATATCTAGCCTACAGACATTCTTGGACAGCACATAAAGAGACACAGGCAAAGAAGTTCAGTACAGCATTATTGTAATAACAAATAAAATCCCAAACAGGAAGCAATTCAAATGCCCACCAATATGGGAATGCTTAAACAAACTATGGCACAATTAAACTATGGAGTATCATGCAACTAACATGGAAAGCTATGAGGTAGTAAGTAAATAAAGTTGTAGAACAAATGGGCCCATTTATATAAAAATAAAACAGTTGGTCTAAGTACATACATAGGCATGTAAATGTATTTTACAAAGGCCTGGAAGGCTACCATCAAACTGTTAACAGTGGACAGGAATGGAAATGGGGCAGTTCTGAGATACGTTCCCTTTTTCCTACTCATACTTCTGTACTGTTTGAATTTTATTGTAATCATGAATTTCTTATACTTAAAAAGCATTCTAAAGCCCTGGATAAGCACAGTGGATAAGGCCCAGCTTGCAAACCCAAAAGTTGCTAGTTTGATTCCCCAGCCAGGGCACATAACCAGGTTGCAAGCCAGGTTTCCAGCCAGGTCTCCAGCCAGGCCCGTAGCTGGAGGCAGGTGAAAGGCAACCATACATTGATGTCTCTCTCCCTCTCTGCCTCTCTCCCTTCCCCTCTCTCTAACAATAATAATAAATAAAATCTTAAAAAAAAAAAAGCATTCTAGAACACAAAACGATAGTAAAATAGTACAGAAGTGCAAGTTAAATATTTTAGGTAATAAGGGGGACTTGAGCTTTATGGTTTTGTTTCACAGTGAAAATGTATTCAATTATTCTGTTATACAAAATAAAATGTCAAAAGACGAAGAGAAAAATAAAGGTGAACTTCTGGGCTTTACCTTCTGACATAGATTACACAATTTTGTCGTTGGCATGCCAAGTTTCACAAGTACGATTAGCAACTAAGAAGACAGGGATGGTATGGTGGAGTATAATTTGATTCCAAATATGAATGAATAGAGCTGGTGGGTGGGTGGGTGGGGAGGCTTTGCTGGCCTACTTCCTGCTTCAGGCAACATTAAGTCAGGAACTGGGATCTAGGTCTGCAGGTAAAGGTTGTCAGTAAAAGCCAAGTGTAAGGTAATGAAGGAAGCTCGGAGAGAGGAAATGAGGCAAGCGCTGGAAAGAACCTGAAGAGGAACCCCACTTTTTTTTTTTTTTTTTTTCCTGACCACGAGGGGCTCTCTGAAATACTTTTTACAAAGGGCCTAAGAAAAGCCAGTTGCTCCAATGAATTAACTTCTGTGTGTGACTCATAGGCCCCAGGGGGAAGGCTGGTTTATTTCTGGAACAACATTCCTGAGGATAAGTATGCAGAGGTGGCAGACTCTCCACGAACAAAGGGCTTCAGTCCAACATGTTGGTACCCACACAGGGGAGACTTGGATGACTTCACTTCATATTTAACTAACTCTGTGGCCACTCTGAAAGGGGGCACCAAATGCATTCCTCTTATGAAATGTGTGAAAAAACTACCATTTTCCGTGAAGTTATAAGGACTCATTGGCTAATTAGTTATTTCACTCATCTCTTTAAACGGTAATATTTATTATGTTCTACATAGAAGATTAAATATAATATAGGGTACAGAGATATAATACTTTGTGCTTTTTTGGAATTTATAAAACAATATTATATGTATATTTTAAAAAGAAATATTTATTATGGCTACAAAGGAGCATTATTTTTGACCATTCTTCCTTAAATTCTCAACTGCTCCATTATGTTTTAGGGGGCTACAGTGATAAATATGTAGTCATTGTTAAAGAATTGTCCTTCATAAATAAAAAGGAAGGTTTTTTTAAATTTTAATTTTATTGTTGTTGTATTACATCCATCCCCTTTTCCCTCCCCTCTGTCCCCTTCTCCACCCACCCACTCCCCCGCAAAGTCAATCCTACTTGTTGTCCATGTCCATGGTTCCTTTCATGCTAGTTCCTTTAGAGAGGTTCTTTTAAATAATGTGAATCTTGTTTTGTCATAGGCAAAACAAGAAATAATTTAATTTTCTGAGCCTGGACTTCACCTTGAATGACATATAGATACGACTTAATAGCTTCTCTTCAGGGAGACAAAATGATTATTATAGCACAAGGAGGCAGATACAGAGCTACATAAATGGAACTGAGCAGCAAGCTCCATTAGAGTTCAAACAACAGGACTTTGGAGAAGAGAAATGTGTGTTTCAGTTTCCCTCCCCAGGGAAAGGATAGAGAATAGAAACTCCTCCCTTGGGCTGTAGAAACAACACTAAGCTATCTCCCAGCAAAAATCTGGGGCTTCTCAGATAGTTAAACAAACAAACAAATAAACAAAAAACAGTGCAGAATAGTGAGATCCATTAAAAACAGTGACCTTAAAAAAGGAGACTGGTTTATTGACCAGAGCAAGGTTGAGCTGGAGCTTATGTATAGCTTTGGCTTATCCAAAGAATTAATGCATCCTTCCCTGCCTGGATGGCTCATTTGTTTGGAGCTTTTTGGCCTGTACACCAAAAAGCTGCTGGTTTGATTCTGGATAGGGCAAATACCTAGGTTGAGGGTTCAAGCCCAGGTTGGGGCACATACAGGAAGCAACCAATTAATGTTTGACATCTTTCTGTCGTGTCAATGTTTCTCTCTCTCTCTCTCCTTCTCCTTTCCTCCTTCTTTAAAATCAGTAAAAAGCCCTGGCTGGTGTGGCTCAGTGGACTGAGTGCCAACCTGCAAACCCAAGGGTTGCCAGTTAGATTCCCAGCCAGGGCACATAACCAGGTCTCCAGCCAGGTCCCTAGCTGGAGGCACATGAAAGGTAACCATACATTGATGTTCCTCTCTCTTTTTTCCTTCCTCCCTCCCCCTCTCTCTAAAAGTAATGAAGAAAATCTTTAAAAAAATCAATAAAAGCACACCCTTGGGTAAGGATTAAAGAGAGAACAAACAAACAAACAAACAAAAAAACCCGAATGTGTCCTTTAGAAAGGGAAAGGGCTGACCAGAAATGGAGCACAGAGAAGGAAAGGAACAGGGGCACATTGGCAGTACCCATGCCAGAGTGGCTCAGGGAGAGGGGATGCTGGCTCCATGATGTGCCCCAGTGGCAGGATATGTTTGTCAGGTTTTGGTGATGATGGTGGTAATGTTTCTCCCTCTAAAATATCCTGGCTTTTACGTTGGTCTTGACTTTGGTAAGATGAGTCTACCTTTGAGAGGCTACTGACAAATAACCGTCTAAAGAAATGGGGTACCTCTATGCTAGCCTTTTCTGCAGACACCCACCCATCAACATTCCTGAAGTTCTTTCCAAGTTCTCAGCCTACAGGTTCCTAGGAGAGCCATAGAGCAGAGCTGCTTTCTTTGAAGAAATTCTTATATAATTCCCACAGAGTCACTGTGCTTCAGCTTCAAGCCTGCAGTTTTGCAGGCTTAGAAAGGATTCCGAAGCTTCTCAGGGAGAGTCACATTGTCTGAGCTAACAACTAATGTGTGAAGCAAAATAAGCCAGAGGGAGAACTTCTTTTCCATTTTCTCTGTCAGTGCTTCAGGCATTCCTTTCCTTGTGCCTGGATCATTAGCAGTAACGTTTTAGCTGTCCTATCAGGCTCCTCCAGTACTTACATACTACCACAATGAAATATTCTGAAACATGGTTTCATCAGATCCCACTTTTGCTAAAGAGCACATCCTGCCTTTCCGCTGTCATCTTTTCTCCCCTTATTCATCCTATGTAAGGGGTAATGCTCCTTAGTCCTCCAATACCCCACTGTTCCCTTTTTCTGTGATGGCTTGTAGGACTTCTCCCATCCCCCTACTGGTAGTCTGCGCAGAGATGAAGCTTAGCAAATGCCCGTAGAGTTAAACAATAAATTAAACAATTGCTCCCTCTTTCATGGCTCTCATTACTTTTTCCTGTAACTCTTCTGCTTCAACTAAGTTAAGTCTCCTTACCACATGACTTCCTTCCTTCCTTAGAGCTTTTATTACTCTATCAATCTCTAGCCTGCACCTCCCCCGGAATTCAACTCAGAGCTGACTTTGTCCAGGAAGCTGTGCTTAATTGTATCCTCCCCTTTTCAGTTTTAATCAGCACCCCCCTGGGTATCTGTGGGCTTCATTTGATCAGTACAAATTATACTTGTTAACTGGTTTCTCCTGAAGGGTTTTATTCTCTTTTTGTGAGTTTTTGAAACATGGTGGGATGCAGTGGAAAGACCAGGGAAAGACCAGGGGAAAGACCAGGGTTTGAATAGTAACTTGAAAGTGGTCAGCTATGTGACTTTGGGCAAAGTGGGGATATAGTAAAACATATTTCAGTTACAGTGAGGCATAAGAAGTGAGACGAATGACATGAATTTTCTTCTTTACTCTCACCAACAAAATTATTTGCTTTTATAGGACAAGAATGTGCTTTCCTTTTTAAAACTTTTCCCTGTCACTTCCCTTGGTGCTTCCTCCCTACCACCAATATACAGGAGAATTGGTGTTAGTACTGTGTTCCTCTATAGTACTAAATGTGCTAAACCTGGGGAATGGGGGGGAGACTTTTCACTGCTCAGATGTTGAAGAGCAGCTCCCACAATGACTGGAGAGCAGGGCACTGGACACTGAATGAGCCAGGTCCCACTGAAGATATGAAATAAAGAGGTTACCAGAGTCAGGGTACAGCTGTGAGCATGTATTTAAGCTACAGGAGGAAGGCCTAGTTTACTGCAACTTTGCAGCAGCCAGCGCTCACATGGAGTTTTTGGGCTTACCCTGCCCCCATGTGGCCACAAGCAGTTACATCTTCACTACTGAGGCCCACCCCTCCCCTCCCTACCCCCAATTCTGTGCTTTCTGGAAAATTTCCATGACCTTTTCTTTCAGCATTTAAAATCTTAAAACAAAAACAAAAACGAAAACAAAAACCATCTCCCTTATTTTAAATTTCCATCAAGAAACAAGATTTCTTGTTTTGGTTTATTATAGCTTCCTTTAAAACCATTTATTTTTAGAGAGGGGGAAGGGAAGGAGAAATACATTGATAGATTGTGTCTAGCACACCAGAACCTGGGACCAGGCCCACAACCCACGCATGTGCCCTGATAGGGAATCAAACCAGCGGCATTTCAGTTTGCTGGAGGATGCCCAAACAACTAAGCCATACCAGTTTTTAATTTTTAAATCTTTTAAAATTAAATTTACTGAGGTGACATTGGTTAATAAAATTATATGTTTCAAATGTACAACTCTATAATACAGAATATGTATGTTGCATTGTGTGTTTACTATCCAAAGCCAAATTTCCTTCTGTCACCATATATTTGACCCCCTTTCTCCTTTACCACCTGCCCCCTCATTCCCCCCCCCGCCACCGTAACCACCATGTTGTTGTCTGTGTCTATGAGTTTTGCTTGTTTGTATTGTTTGTTCATTTGTTGCTTTCAGCTTTATATCCCACATATGAGTGAAATCATATGGTTCTCAACTTTTTCTGTCTGCCTTGTTTTGCATACCATGAGCTCTTCTTTTTGAGTTTTTCTGGAAGGACCACAATAATGAGAAAAACTAAAAAGCCTAATCATTGAAAATCAAGTAGTGCTTAAAGCAGTCCTCAGAAGTCAACCTGAGGACTTCTGTAAAATCAGGATTACAAAATGGAAATATGTAAATTTTTAAATGGGAGAATTTTACACTTTAACGTATGTATAGGCAACTATAATGACTGTACTTCTCTCCTGACATAGAATGTCTAAAGTACAGGTCCAGGAAAATGGGATTCCTGGCCAGTCCTGCACATCCTCTACAGGCCCACAAAGGCCCTCCTGACCTATTCTTTCTTTCCAAATGATTCTCCTGTATATAGCCTATGCTTGGGCATCAAGGATGGGCTTCAGGGGTTTTTAGAACCCCCTTAAATGGTATACAGTTTCATCTGTATTTGTATTTTAATGGGGTGGTGGAAGGGGATAAGTCCTTAGTTTTTATTAGGTTCTCAAAAGAGCTCTATAACCTCAGAAACTATGAAATTATAGCATCTTAGCCTACCTGGGTCAGTTTATAATCAGCATTGTCTACTCTGAATATAGGAATAGCTATTGGATGTTAACAATCAGGTTAAATAATCGTAGAAGACAGAACTTGCTCAGGAACAACTATGCAAAGCCATTCAACCACAGTCCTTAAGTCAACGATAGCATGAGAATCATCTCCAATAGTTCACAACATCAGGGCAGTCCAGCTTGCCTTTCATTTGCCTCCATTGTGAAGGTGGTGCTTGAACACTGTGGAAAAAGGAAGAGACCTTGAAAGGTGGTGGCAGGGACAGTGGTGGCTATAGTATCTATTGTGTGCTCTGCGGAGGCATGAGTGCAGGGCTCCTAAGCAGTGGCCATCATCCTGGGCCCCAGTCTATAAGAGGGGTTAGTTAAGACATCACCAGAACTACCTCAAAAAGAGAAAATTTATTTCCTAGAACTCAGGGAGAATACTGTTTCCATTCTCTTTCTTTTCTTTTTTATTCTCTCTCTCTTTCATTTAATTTGTCATTCAAATTATTATTTATGTAGTGCCTTCTATGAGCCAGGTACTGATTGGTATCAACAATAAAAGTGGTAAATTCTCTGCTTTCAAGGCTTACATTGTAATGGGAGAACAGGCAAAAAAACAAAAAAGCAAAAAAACAAAAAAACAAAAAAACAACCCCAAATAAAACAGAAAACAATTGCAGATAATGATAGATACTATGAAGAAAAATAAAGCAGGATAAAGATGTGTGTATATGTATCTAGGGGATATACATACATATACACATATATAGTGAATCTATATAGTTGTAATGTTTTATATTTGACATGACATGGTACTATATTAATTCTAAGTAGGCTGCAAAACAGTTAAAAATGTATTTTAATCCCTACTTATGTGAAGTATTATAATCCTAATTCTTCATCATTTTATGTGAAGTGGAACTATTTTGACTCTAAGTAGACTATGAAAAGTTAAGAGTATATAACAATCCCCAGAGAAGTCACTAAAAAACAATGCCAGGAAATATAGCTAAATGACAATAGATAAAATAGAATTCCAAAAATATTTCATAACCTGAAAGAGATCAGGAAAGCAGAGAAAAGATGAACAAAAACCTGAGAGGACAAAGAAAAACTAAAATGGTAGACTTAAACTCAACCATATCAATAGTTATGATAAATGTGAATGGACTATACACACCAAATAAAAGGAAGAGATGAACAGAATGGATAAAAAGCAGACTCAATTTAATGCCACCTATAAGAGAGAAACTTTAAATATAAAAATACAAATGGGTTGAAAATAAGTGAATGGGGAAAGGTAAGCCATAAACTTAGTAAGACCTAAAAGAGATAAAAACATATGTTTACAAAGACATGTGTATAAATATTTGTAGCAGCTTTAGTCACAAAAGGCAAAAATTGGAAACAACTGAAATGTCCATTAACAGGTGAATGGTTAAACAAAATGTGGCATATTCATACAATATAATATTACTCAGCAATAAAAAGACACTAACTACTGATATAAACAACATGGATGGGTCTCAGAATCTGAATGGAAAAGGTCAGACACAAAAGAAGAATATACTGTATAAGTCCATTTATATAAACTGCAAGCTAATCTACAGACAAAAAGCAGATCAGTGGTATACTGCAGGGATGGAGGGAGGGATGGAGTAAGTGGAAAGGGCAAAAGGAATCTTTTGGGGGTGATGGAAATATCTTGGTTGTGATGATTTATGGGCATATTCAAATGTCAAAACTTGTTAAATTGAACACTTTGCATGAATGCAACTTACAGTATGTGAATTATTTCCAATAAAGTTGGTGAGGACAATTTTTTAAAATTCCAATTTTCAGATAATTTTATATTTTTCCATTGAGCCCTAAAGAATTCTTTAACTCAATTTTAAAAATAGAAGGGTTGCTTTTTTTTTTTTTCTGAGACCAGCCTTCCCTTAATGAAATAAATGTCTCTCTGTGTTAAGAATCTTTAGGTAATAAATATACCAGTGGTTGTAATTTAGTTCTAATGTCACAGGGAAATGACTTTAATAGAATCATCAAAGACAAACTCAAGAAACAGCTGTATTTTCTGGTCTATTTTCTAAGACACTAAAAGGGGAAAAATTAGTATGTGGAACCTGACAATTAGTCTGAAGCATGAGGCATTGAAGAGGTTTACACCCTCCCTTCCCCCTTCCCGAATCCTTTAGGAAGCAATGAATCTTTATCCTCTATGTTTGGGTTGGTAACATTTGGTGTTTCCTGAGAACACATATAGATAAAATACCTTCCCCGAAGAGCTTGACATCGATCCTTGGCAAAGTTTAGGAGAAAATATCAAACAGATGGTTTGTGAGCACTTAGAAAGGGAACCTGATATCCTTGTGTACAAGGCTGAGGGATGTAGGCTGGTTGACAGCATCATTAGATTGATTTGTAACTGGGTGAAAGACTTACACCCCCAACAAGTGCAGACTGCTATCGAACTGGACAGATGCCCTCTGAATGCTAAAGTGCATTGATTACAGTGGCCTTTTTAGTTTTGGCATATTTATTACTTAGCCAGTCTTTAGAAGGTTATTTTAAAATTTTATTATATGCAAATGAATACATGTAACATATACATAAGCTATGAAGCACAGCAGCATGTGAACACTCATGAGTCTTTTATTCCACTTAAGATGTAGAACATCATCAATGCTACTAAGATATCCGTATGCTTTTCCCTGATCTTCTCCAAGGGAAACCTTGCCACACTCAATTTTTTTTTTCAAAAGTAGTTTTACTTTAAACACATACTTCATTTTTAAAATTTGCTTGAGCTTTATGAAGAGGTACCATACTGTAAATATATATCTTTGTTTTGTGCATTTTTCTCAATATTAAGATTCATTCACACTGTTGTAATTGTGGTTCATTCATTTTCATAACTGTGTAACATTCCACTTTATGAATATACCTTACAATATTTATTCATGTTTCATTCAATGAACATTTGAGTGATTTCTAATTTTTGGCTTTTTGAATAATGTCAATATTCTCCAGGTGCATATTGTAAAAGTCTTTCTGGAGACATTCTCTTAAGAGTGCAATTACTAGGAGTAGGGTACTGTTGTCATTACAACAAAATGACAAGCTGTGTACCAATTTACATCCTTTGTATCAGTGTGTAAGAATTTCCATTGCTTTGCTGTTGTCAATATTATTGTGAGACACTAATATTTTGCAACCTAGTGGGCGTAAAATGGTACATCATTGTTTCAATTTATATTTCTCTGGTTACTAATGAGGGGGAGCATTTTTTTTTTTTAATTTTATTGTTGTATTACATCCATCCCCTTTTTAGGGGGAGCATTTTTAAGCAGAGTACGGAATTACTAATATTCATGAAATTTTGAAACTGCTTATGATAGAGTGTGCTGTAGATTATTTTATTTTTTATTTTTTAAAAAGATTTTATTTATTATTTTTAGAGAGGGAAGGAAGGGAGAGAGGCAGAGAGGGAGAGAGACATCAACATATGGTTGCCTTTCACTTGTCTCCAGCTACAGACCTGACTGGAGACCTGACTTGCAACCTGGTTATGTGCCCTGGCTGGGAATCAAACCAGCAACCTTTAGGTTCACAGGCTGGTGCCTTATCCACTACGCCACCAGCCAGGGCATTAATGTTTTATTTTTTTATTATCATAAAAAGTGTATCTTTAAAAAATTAAATTTCCTAAGAATTTTGTTTCTAATTATAGAAATACTATTTATTTTTAAAATATTGATCTTATATTCAATTACCTTGTTAAACTCTTACTAATTGTAATAATTTGCTATAGAATCTTTTAGTTATTAATGTAGTCAGTCAAATATGTTTCAAATAATGTTAGATTTTTTTCTTTCTTTACAATTTTTACTTTTTATTATTTTTTACATCTTACAAGACTAAGATAACCATGCTGAATCAAAATGGTGATGAGGCATCCATATTATTCCTGATTTTTTGAAGGCAGTATTTTTTACGTGACACCATTAAGAACTGTATTTATTGTAAATTTTTGGTAAACACACTTTGCCAAGTTAAGGAAGTTCTTTTTCTTTTCTTTTTTTTTTTTTTTAAGGTTTTATTTATTATTTTTAGAGAGTAGGGCAGGGAGGCAGGAAGAAAGGGAGAGAAACATCAATGTATGGTTGCCTTTCACCTGTCTCCAGCTGGAGACCCGGCTGGAGACCTGGCTTGCAACCTGGTTATGTGCCCTGACTGGGAACATAACCAGTAGTTATGGAACCAGTGACCAATGGGTTCAAAGGCCAGCACCAATACACTGAGCCATGATAGCTAGGAGAAGCTATTTTCTATTCCTAGTTTACTAAGAGTTTTTTTCTCTTACATAGTGAATGAATGTTAATTTTAATATATTTTAATCTATTAAGACAACATGTTTTTTACCTTTTAATCTGTTGATGTTATTAATTATATTTACATATTTCTATTGCTAAATTACTTTGCATTTCTGGGATCAATCCTATCTAGTCAGCACTATATTCTCTTTCTACATATGACTGGATTATTTAAGATTATTTTATCTATTTTTATGAGTGGATTGGTCTAAAGTTTTCTTTTTGTACCTTGCCCTTGTCTGGTTTTCTGCTTGGGGAGTGTTCTCTTTTTTCTTTCTTTCTTCTTCTTATTTTTTAATTTCCAAAAGAGGTGGCATAAGATTGGAGGGATGTACTACTTGAAAATTTAATAGAACTTGACCGTGACACCATCTGAGACTGTTTATTTCTGTTTATTCTTATTTCTGAGTTAAAGTTGTTATCTTTTTTAGGAATGTGTCTCTTTCTGTTTAAATGTTTGAATTCCTAGTTCCATCTGTAGTTATGTTCCGTTTTCCCAACCTGAACATAGTTTCTTGTGCCTTCTTTCTTTTTTCTTCATTGGTTTCACCAATGAAGAAATTGGTTTTTTCAAAGAACCAACTTTTGAATTATTGGTTATCTCTATTGCTCTTTTCAACAGAGGCAATGTAGAGTGTGTGAGCTTTGGAGCCAGACAGCTTAGATTTGAATCCCTGTTCTATCTCTTAACTAAGAAACCTTGGGAAATTTAATTTGGATAAAACATTAGGCCTTACTTTCTTCATCTAGCTATATAAGGATTAAATAAGATAATATGTAGAAACTAGAACAGAAAGTATTTGAATAGTAAGTAATCAATAAAATGTTGCTATTATTATGATCTATCAACAGATAATAGAATATGTTAAGAGACTGTGGTTTTTATTTAACATATCTTTTCCTTGAGGCTCAGAACTTATTTATTTATTAATTAAAAATATTTTATTTATTATTTCCAGAAAGAGAGGAAGGGAGAGAGGCAGAGAGGGAGAGAAACATCAATGTATGGTTGCCTTTCATCTGCCTCCAACCAAGGACCTGGCTGGAGACCTGGCTTGCAACCTGGTTATGTGCCTTGGCTGGGGAATCGAACCAGCAACCTTTGGGTTTGCAGGCCAGCATCTTACCCACTGTGCTACAAGCCAGGGCTCAGAAGTTATTTAAAAATGGAATAAACTAGCAGCATTATTTCCTTGATTGACGGCTCTTCTATGGGGTTAACTTTGCTTGCTGGATTTGGCAGGCTGTTCTAGATCCTAAACTTACAATCAAGATCCAGCATAAAGGATTTCTCCTAAGGTGTAGGTTGGCTTATATGTAAAGAGGGCATCATAAAAAGATAAAGAAGGCATCCAGCTTGCCCTGTGAGAGATATATGTGTTCATATTTTTATTTCTTAAACCAATACTTGCTAGTTCTCTTTTAGGAGCAAAAATGAAACAAAATAGATAACAAGAACTATGGAAAAATTGTATATTATATAACATAAAACAAAAAATTATATACATGAATTATAATTATGAAACCTAAACATGATTATGGACAACTGAGAGATTATGTGCAAGAATAAAATCAGTGTAATGGGGTAGTGGGATTATGAATGACTCTAAATTAAAATATTATTTTATGGTCATATTTCCTTTCAATAAAAAATTATCAGAGACTGATATTTTCTTGGTAAAAAGACATATGTAAAAAGGTACTACTACTACTACTACTACTACTACTACTACTACTACTACTACTACTACTATCAACAGATAATAGTTACTTACTACTCACATATGCCAAGCACTGTTCTAGGTGCTTTACATGCAAGTTGTATTTAATCCTCATAAAAACCCTATGAGGTAGCTATTGTTATTAGCCCTATTTTATAAATGAGACAGTTATGGAATAAAGAGTTTAAGCGCCTTGTTCAAGGTCACACTGTTCTTCAGAAAAGTGTAAAAATCCAACTGGGTGGTTAAATAAATGGTGATAAATTTACACATTGGCATATCTCATGGCTATTAAAAGGGATGGGTTAGCCCTGGCTGGTATGGCTCAGTGGATTGATGCTGGCCTATGAACCCAAAGGTTGTTGATTCAATTCCCCAGTCAGGGCATATAACCAGTTTGCAAGCCAGGTCTCCAGCCTGGTCCTTAGCTGGAGGCAGGAGAAAGGCAACCATACATTGATGTTTCTCTTCCTTTCTTCCTCTTTCCCTGCCCTTCTTTCTGAAAATGAATTAAAAATCTTAAAAAAAAATTAAAGAAGGAATGTGTTAGATCTCTATGTGTCAATATGGTAAAAAAAAAATTGGATGAACAGTTAAATGAGAAACATAAAAAATACAGTGCAGTGGGTAGTGTACAATTCTATTTTTGTAAAAGTAGTTAATATTAATGACAATAATAATATTACATGCATGTCCATATGCATACATATGAAGGGAAAGCAATTCAGGAGAATGTGTCCTATACTGCTGATGTTTACTCTGAAGGGTAGAATTTTGGGTCATTTCAAACTGTCTCTATTATATTTC
The DNA here is from genome assembly GCA_004026585.1 of Noctilio leporinus. NCBI lineage: Eukaryota > Metazoa > Chordata > Mammalia > Chiroptera > Noctilionidae > Noctilio > Noctilio leporinus. The sequence goes on along the minus strand of PVIW01008749.1, from coordinate 17,166 downwards.
TGTAATGTTTATATTTGTATAACTTGCAACAATAAACTAATCAAGACAAAAGCTACTACAAAGAGTGCTAAGCAGGATCTTTCAGCTAAATTTTAAAGTAAAGAAAAAATGAACAAGTTAGACCAAGCAGGAACAGATGAAAGTGTTATTTACCATACAGTTAGAAGAAAACATAAAGTTGGCTATACACTGGCCAGGGTCAAAAATAGTTTTTTATATTTTATTACTATTTTAATTAATTAATTAAAAAGATTTAATTTATTATTTCCAGAGAGAGGGGAATGAGAGAGGCAGAGAGGGAGAGAACCATCAATGTATGGCTGTCTTTTACCTGCCTCCAGCTACGGACCTGGCTGGAGACCTGGCCTGCAACCTGGCTATGTGCCCTGGCTGGGGAATTGAAACAGTGATCTTTGGGTTTGCAGGCTGGAGCCTTATCCACTGTGCTACCAGCCAGGACCACAAATTATTTTTTAGCTGCTAATAATAATAATAATAATAGCTTTTACTTAGACCTTAAGTGCTAAGTAATTAACATACATGATCTTATTTAATCCCCACAACTGTATAGGTAGGAATTAATAACTAAGGTTTAGACAGGCTCAAAGTCACATAGCTAGTATGTGATAGAATGAAATTTAGACATGGATAACCTAATCTTGGAGCACACATACTTCTGAGAATCAGAGAAGCTAATGTTGCTAGTCTCCTGATAAGGACACCAAGATGAAACAAAGCAAAACAGAATAAAGAAGTAAGAAAAGTGATTTTAGGGAGAGACAAATATCAATGTGAGAGAGAAACATCTATCAGCTGCCCTGACTGAAGATGGATCCCCCAACGTTGTATACAGGATGGTGCTCCAACCAAGTGAGCCACCCAGCCAAGTTTGTGCCACTACCTCAACAGCCCTAAAGAAATTAATTATGGAGAAAATACAGGCCAAGTAGATGTTGAGCCATAAATCAGATGTATACTTAGCCCACAAAGAGGAATTACAAGCAATTTATGGGATGATATATTATTTATATGCAAATAGGAAGTTACTGGAAGAATGATCAGTAGTGACACAAGGTAGAAAATTGCTTTCCTGCATTTAAAAGCTCTTTCATACAGTCCAGCCACTAAATATTCTAAATAAAGGCATCGGGCGGCCTCAGAGTAGTCTGAGCTCTCTGCATTAGAGATATAGTAAGTTCTTTCTGAGTACAGTCACTGAAAGGAGAAGAGAGTCCATGCTTGATCTGTTCATGGCCAAAAAGAAAGAAAAAGAGGTTCTCATTCACAGATTCCATTTGAGAAGCCACTGGGAAGGGCTATGAGTGGAAGATGAGTCACGGCCTACTCTGTGACCAGGAAGGTGGAGATGTTCCTAGCGAGGGGGGATGCAGGGGGTGTTGGGCAGACCAAGAACAGCCTCTATAGGTTATCACTGTTTTCAATTCATTCAACAAGTATCTACTGATAATCTAGTATGTGCTACACACTGAGACATAACAATGAGTAAGACAAACATCTAATCTCAAGATACTTACAGTTTAATGCAGAGAGAAAAAATATAAAGTGTTTTACAATTTTAGGTGAGAAGGCAAAATGACCAGAGTATAAAGCAGTGGTAAACAATTCTACACAGCATATAATTAAGTGCTGAATTATGTGGTGCAGACCACAAGGGATGTGGTTGTTCTAAGGAAAGAAAGATCGATACAGTAGTCACAAACCTGAATTAGGCCTTAAAGGATGGGGAGGATTTGACTAGAAGAAGGTAGGGGAAGGAATTCAGAGAAAAGGTGAGGGAATTCAGAGGAAAGGGCTACTGTGAGTGAAGGAATGGAGAGGACAGAAGGGCAGTTGGTGAGGAGACTGACTTGAGAAAAGCAGTGTGTGTGAAGTAGGGGAGACCTTGCTCAAGAGCCACACAGCTAAGGCTGGTTGCCTACCCTCCCTCCCTGACCAGAATGATGGCAGTGGCCTCATGTTGCTGGAAGGATCCACATGTGTTAGAATTTGATGGGAAGCACCCCCTAGTTATTAATCTCCTGACTAATTAGGGAGTGAAGGGCAGGGTGAGGTTATTTGTGCGGGAGCAGCAAGAGATCAATGGTATCAGAGCAGTGGGTATTTCCCTTTGTGTATAACCTTAGTGAAGGCCAGCAGGAGGGACTGCTGGAGGCTAAACCTTAACTTGACTGTTGGATAAGTTAAAATCAGTTAAAAACTTTTCAAATTCTATAATTTGAGACTCTCTACCTGACTAACATCTCTTCATCAGTTTCCATTGCCTTAGAATGAAGTGCTATGTCTTAGAACAGATTTAGGCATATTTGGCCCTTCTTGATCTACCCCCTTGCCTACCTTTAGAGCCTCACTCCCACCTCTGCCTGGTAAGGCTCCAGCCATAGGGAACCATGGGCAGGTCTCTGAAAGTTTGATTCATCTTGCTTTTTCATGCCTCTGGGTGCCCTGTTTGAGGGTCCCTTTCTTCTTCCTCTGCTTGGCTAATTCTACTTGCCCTGTAAGACTCAGTTGTAAGACTTTTTTCTCCTAGGAGGTATAGGATTATGGGTGATTTATGTAGGATATACTGGCAGGGACCTGGATGCCAGTGGTTGCTGGATAGGGGAGGGCAGGTTAGAGATACCAGGGGTGGGAAGCTGGTGGCTGAGAATCACTTCTGAGGAGGTGGGAGGGATGCAGGAGACAGGGTATATATGAGCCCAAACTTGCTTCATTGTCCCATCAAATTTCATTTATGAAACACAAATTCAAATATCAAACTTATTAAGAATGCCACAACAGCAAACTAAGAGCATGAAGTCCTAAGCATAAGGCTTTTATGAGTGCAGGGCCCTGTGTGACTGTGCTGGTCATAAGCCCACAAAGCCAGCCTTGCATTAAAGTCTGTTCATACAGCATTGGCTAACAGCAAAATGTAATAAAACAAATTATTCATTAATAAGTGATTGAATCAATAAATTATGGCCCAACCAACCACACAGTAAAAAAAAAAAAATCAGGTAGCCAGTAAAAAAATGAGATATATCATCTTATAGTTATATAAATAGCGGATTAAAGCACAAAGTTGGTTATAAAATGTTATATATATAGTCACATTAAAATATTAAATACAGTTGGCCCTGCATATCTGCAGATTCTGCCTCTGTGGATTCAACCATGGGGCTTGAAAATATTTGAAAAAATAAGTTATGTTGTTGCTGATGTTGTGTAGTCAGACCTATGATAGTGTATTTATACTAAACATGTATAGACTTTTTTTTGGATCATCATTCTCTAAACAATACAGCATAACAACTATTTTACATAGTAGTTACATTGTATTAGGTATTGTAAGTAATCTAGAGATGATGTAAATTATGCTGGTGGATAGGTTAGATGCAAACACCACCACTTTATATAAGGGACTTGAGCCTCTGCAGCTTTTGGTATCTGTGGGAGTTCTGGGATGAATCCCTTACAGATATTAAGGGACAAATGTGTATATATATATATATATATATATATATATATATATATGCACATATATGTGTTGGTATGAATGTCTATCTAAAGGAACATTGGGAGGCATACCCGAATCTCTTAAAAGTGATTACAGAAGGAAGGAAATTTTTATTTTTTATACCTATAATATTTTAGGCTTTGCATGAACATATATTGTTTCTGAAATAAAAAATACAATTAAAAAATTCAACCCTAACACCTAGAAACATCTGTCTGACTCACAGTGAAATCTGTTGGCTTCATTTCATTTAAGAACATAAATATATCATTAAAAATAATCTTCCTGACCTGTAAAACGCTATTCATTAAAATTCTTACCTTTTTTTTTTTTTTTTTTTACCTTTTCATTTAATCCTTACCATCATTGCTGGGCTGTTCAACAGGGGATGCTGAGTCCATGTACCCTAGGGCTTTCTTTACAATTTCAACCACCTGAAGTCTCCTGACCTTGACCAGGTCTATTTCTTTCAATCCTTCCTCCAATTGTTTGACCAATTCTTTCCCAGGCTGGGAAGTCAGAACAGTAATCTGGAAGTAAATTCAAGAATCAATGTGTCTGCCTCTCCTGGCATACAGACTGAAAAACATAGGTTAGGTCTAGAGGATAAACACAAGAGATGTCTGTGGTAATGGCTATTGTCCTTAAGGCAACTGTACAATAACATATAAATAAAATTTCATTTGACAGATTATTTTGGGATTATTATAGGACTGTTTCAAATAGGGCAAGCCTACCCCAGAAAATGACTAGAGAGAAGCCATTTCTGTGTTTTAGTTTTTTAAATACTGGTAGTATCTGTCCTGTTCAAAATGCTTTGATTTTATGAGGAAATAAAAAAAAAAAAAATTGGATCCTTAAATTCTACTCACTATATGTGTACTAAATAGCAGAGAGCCTATATGTTCCTTTTTCACTATGGTGCTTCCATGTAGATTTCTTTCCTTGCTAAGCCTGGATCCAGTTGAGCTGTTTCTTTTGATTTCTTAACTCTAAAATGTACTCACCCTTGATCAATATATTTGATCTGAAGAAATACTGTGGTGTTCATGAATAATTTGAATATTTTATTCTATCTGAATGGGTATGCTCTTTTTATGAGCAGTTTTACTTTTAATTTGAAACTCTGGGAGGCAATTCTTTTTTGTACGTGGACATTTTTTGATTGATGAAAAGACGTGTAGATAAAAGCACAATTATTTTTAAAATTGTTTTTAAAAATCAGTTTGATGCCTGAGGTTACCAGAGACTGAAGTGTTTTAACTTACACTCACAATCTCAATGGAGTATACTACAGTCACGACTTGTTACATTTTTAAGGTTGCCTCAGTCTGGCACCAGAATTTTAGAAAATTTTATACTTGCATATTTACTAATCCCAAGATATTTACTCATTTTGATGCCAAGATTTGATTAAGAACAATTGCAAGTTCTTTTTTTTTATTTGCTCTGATATTGAGCCAGACTTCATTAGAGATGGCAATTCTTTATTATTATTTATTTAGTTATTTTTCAAGTACAGTTTACATTCACTATTATTTTACATTATTTTCAGGTGTACAGCATAGTAGTTACATAGTCAAGTACTTTACAAAGTGGTCCAAGAACAATTGTAAATTCTTAAGGGTACCCAGAATATATAAATACAGATACCAATTTAGGCAGTTTAACATTTGCTTTAAAAGTTCCAAAAGTCCAAAGGCAGATGGCATATTCAGGTTTCATTTTGATTTCAGTTCTCACTTATAATTCATGTTAGTTCCCATTTTTAGAGCTCCATTCTACGCCTAGCTGTGTACTAAGAATTACACAGGTGCTAGGAAAAAGGGACCATGTCTCCTGCTTGTGGGGGGCTGATAATCTAGCCTTGAAAGTTGCATTAAAAGGGGTTGTAAGGGGACTAAATGGTAATGAAAAAAAGTACAATAAATTAATAAAAAGAAAATTGCACTCAATGTGTATGAAACATAGAACAATGTAAGAAAGATAAATAGATGGACTGAAATAGGAAGATGGCTTGGAGTGCTAAGGCCAGAATCATCTCTTACCTCCAGGGAAGTATAGGCCAGAGCTGTGCCTGTGGTCACGTGTCTGCAGTACTGTTTGAACTGCTGGAGCCCATCTTCTACTGCCAGCTGCAGGGAAGCACCTTGTGGTCTGAAACAACCTTCTCTCTGTAACATGCGGAGCTCCGAGATGCAGGCCTGCAGCCTAGCTAAGTTTCCTTTCACTTGCTGCAGGGAAATGAATCAAAGATACAAATCTTTAGTGACCCAGGTTTCAGATTGGGAGCCTAACTTTACTCTCCAGGAGTTACTTTTTTTCCTAAAAATCTGCTCATTTGAACAATATTAACTGAATGCCTGCTATGTTTTAGGCACTCCACTCAAATCTTCCTTATAACAGAAGAAAGAAAATTTACAGCCCAAGGGCTTTGATTATGTGGAATTACCAGAAACAGGAAAGAAAGTGTTTTACCTAACCCACAAACCCAATGGAAGGTCCAGTTGTGACTACTTAGTTTTACTTTGGGGTGGCCTAGAAATTGGAGGCTTAGCAGGGTTATTTTTAAGAATTTCCTTTATGTCTCAGTCTAAGCACAGGGAGCTTCTCTGTTAAAGACTGACATTTTCCTAGAAAAGGGGATTTTGATGTGATTGTTCATAACTGATAAGGTCCTACCAATCTGTTCCTCAGGATAACTTCAGTAAATAAGAGATGCTTGATTTAGTCCTCAAGGAGCCATGAGGTAAACTTCCTGTTTCTCTTCACCCTCCTTTATAAACAAACTTGCTATCAGGAAGTAATCTAATATAATCTGATTCTAGATCAATGTTACATCTCCTAAGGACATATGCATTCTGAATAAATGTGGAATGAAAATCGGTGACATTATTTGAAGTGGGTGGGAAGGAATTATATTTTGGGATAAGGAAACCTTCTTGACCAAAGAGCAGAACTAAGAAATATTTGTATAATGCACATAAAATTCATGAGCATGAGGTCCAATACCACCAGGGTACAAAGGCTGCTTGAACCAACGCTGCCCCACTCAGTTCCGCAGCTGCTAACTTTGGTTACATGCTCCTCTCCCTGAGTCTTTGGGAAAAAAACACAAGAAATAGGACATAATTCTTACACAAAGAGAACTTGCAATCTAGATAGAAATATAAGGAACCTACTAAAAAATTGAGAATAACTGAGACCATAGGTAGAGACTAGCAACCTTCAAGCATTTTTCATGTATGCCAAAAAGAATCTGAAGAATGATCTACTTCTTTATACATTTTTAACTTGACATCTAGATTAAAAAATTCAGAATGTAGGTAGTTGCTAAGGATATAACTTCAAGCATATTTTAAATATCAATATTTAAAGATAAAACTGTAGCACTGATTGGTGTGGCTAGGTTGGACACTGTCCCTCAAAATGAAACGTCTCTGGTTTGGTGCCTGGTTGGGGTGCCTACAAGAGGCAAAACTGATCCATGTTTCTCTCTCACATCAATGTTTTTCTCCTTCTCTTTCTCCCTTCCTCTTTCTCTAAAAAAATAAAATAAAAATAAAACTATCACATCACCCTTTCAAACATAATCCAATAGAACCTAAATACCATAGTAATTTGATAATCACCATTATTTAATTTAAAAGTAGATGAACAAGCTCTTTTTTCTTTTTAACAGATATTTATATTATTCTTTTTCTGCTTCAACTCATATTTCCATTTCACTTTTCCCACAGTTTTATCATAATGTAACATAATTTTTTTGGTTGGCAATCTCTTATTTTTCATCCTATAATACTTCTCTGCATCAAAAGTATTTACATATTGTAAGGTTTAAAATTTCCTATGACCATAGGCTCTAAGGGATGGTCTAGGTTGGATTATTATTAAAATTATTGTTCATATATAATTAAGTTAAAACATTTATTACTTGATTTTTGATATATAATAATTGTCATTAATCAGAAACCTTAATTGAGAATGACTCTCTTAATGGCACAAACATGCTGGGCTCTTTTTTCAACTAGTTCAGATATGTGTGAACAAATAAATTACTTGCTGCTTGAATGATGCAACATTCAGTATAAATTCTATTCCTATTTCCTATTGTTATAATGCTGAAAACCTTATCCTCATAAATATAAGATGTCAATCAAATTGTTACATTCCTTATGAGTTGTATGTCAAGAGTTATATAGAGATCTACCAATAAAAATTATTTTAATGATCTATCAGTTGCTATTTAATTTGCTTTTTCTTTAAGTTTATTAACATGTGAAACCACCTGTATACAAAAGACTAAAACCAGTCACAAGTCATTTACTTTCTTATACTGATACCACCATTTTGAATTATTCCTTTGTTAATGCCCCTGGAAGTTTTAAAACCATATGGCAATTCATCACAGTGAGATTCATAATGGGTGAGAAATAGGTAGTGTTCCCTGTCTCTTTGTGAAGTGAAAGGAGGGTACTTGTGAGAGGGTTGGTAGAAATGGACAAGCAGCCTGATGACCTCATTATAGGCATAATTAGTTAAAGAAGTTTTAAAAAGAATACTCATGGAAATTGAGAATCTGTATATCAATTCTTTAAAATTACCTACTCTTGTGTACTCTGGGTAAGTTTTCTTGTCATACTAGGGCTACATGGACCCCACTTTGAAGAGACTGTCATAGACTATAGATACTTTTAGAAATTTAGAAAAAGAAAGGTAAGTGTTGTTGGAAAGGAGGTGAGATTGGGCTGAGAATTAAGATTTAGTAGGTACCTATAAAAACCCATAATTCCTGCTCTCCATTAGCTTTACAAATAAGTGAGATAAGTAGCTTCAGATACAAAGGGATAAGAGCCACAACAGAATGACATTTTCCAAAGTATGTTGACTGGCTATCATCTATCATTCTAGGCTATAAGCTCTATTACAGGAGAAACTTATCCATATTTTCATTGCCATGTATGCAGGGCCTAGAACATTACAGTTGATATTAAATTATTTTTGAATAAATACATGCATATATAATAAATTTCAGGGGGAGGGTGCCCTGGAATGGGTTTGCCCCAAGAGAGGGAACCATGCCTTGGAAATTTCAGGGGGATAAAAAATGTTAAGTTAAAAAGGGGATGCATGTAATACAACAACAATAAAATTAAAAAAAAAAAGTTAAGTTAGAAAATGAAAACAGATATACAGGAATCTCTGTACTATCTTAACATTTTTTTATGAATCTAAAATTATTAAGAAATAAAGTTTATTGAAAAAACTTAGAAAAATAATAGGGAAGCCCTGGCTGGTAGCACAGTGGATAAGGTGCCGGCCTGTGAACCCAAAGGTTGCTGGTTTGATTCCCCAGCCAGGGCACATAACTAGATTGCAAGCCAGGTCTCCAGCCAGGTCCATGGCTGGAGGCAGGTGAAAGGCAACCATACACTGATGTTTCTCTCCCTCTCTGTCTCTCTCCCTTCCTCTCTCTCTGGAAATAATAAATTAAATTAAAAAAAAAAAAAAGAAAAATAACAGGGAAAAAAAGGAGATTATCCTGAGGTGGGAAAGGTCTTTATGAAAATGACAAGAAATGGAGAAAATCATAAAGAGAAAAACGGAGAGATTTGATCACATAAATGATAAATTTTTCTGTAAAGGAAAAGAAAATAAAGTTAAGAACAAAAGACACAAATATCTTAATTTTTTTTTTTTAAAGTTATTTAGCATGTGCCCTGAGCCACATCAGCCAGGGAACAAATATTTTTTAAATGAATAGTTGAAGTCATAAAAAAATTAAGAGAAATTCCCAAATAACAAAGAGGGGACTGCGGGAAACAGTAAACCACAGTGTTAAATAGGTATAAAAGTCTTGGCTTTACTTGAGAACCTAGGGTCTTGTGTTTCAAGGAAGCAGGAGACAAGGCTTTAGCAAACATAAGGAGAAGGGTTGGAACTGCAACCTGGCTCAAAGTTAAGAATGTTCAAAAGGTTATTTTCTCAGTATAAAGGTGGGCTAGAAAGAATCCACCCATTGATAAAAGGAGATGACGATGAAACATGTTGACTAATGTAAGCTCTGAGTAGAAATGAAAAAGAAATTACTGATGAGAACTAGAAATCACATGGCTCCCCTCATGTGGGTTTGGGATTTGACTTTACCTGCAGGTCTATGAAACCTTAAGTTTAAAACATTACTTAAAGTGGTTCCAGGTTCATAGGTCCTAAAAGCACTTGGCTCAAGTAAACACAAATTCCCTTTAGAGGTATAGAGTCTAAACTTAGGCCTCACAGAATTCCCATATATTAAAATCAACCAAACATATGCTTATAATCTAAAATTATAAAATCAGTGAGAAAATAAACATCATGAGTGACAGCAGAAACAAATAGCAGAATTAGAATTTCAACTATTTCAGATAGTGGAAATAATAAATATATATAAGTACCTTTAAGATGTTTAAGGAAATAAAAGAGGGAATCAAAACCATGAAGAAAGAATTAAAATATTTTTTTTAAAAGAACCAGGCATATTTAAAAAATTACCAAATAGGATTTCTAGAAATTAAATTATAATATTTGAAATAAAGAATTCAATAAATAGGTTAATTGGCAGATTAAACACAACTGAAGAATTGTCAACTTGGAAAATAAAGCTGAAAAAAATAGAACACAGCATGGAGAGACAGAGAAGGAATATATGAAAAACATATTAAGAGAAATGAAAGAAACATGAGAAGATATAATATTTATCTAATTAGAGTCTCAAAGGGTAGAATAGAAATAATGAGAAAGAAGCAATGTTCAAAGAGGTGATGGATGGGAATTTCTCAGAATCAATGGAAAGGCATGAACCCTTAGATTCGTAAAGTACAACAAACCACAAGCAGGAGAAATAAAAAGAAATTTAGACATGCTAAAGACAAACTAACGTGAAAAGATCTTAAAATCAGTCAGATATTAAAAATATTATTTATGAAGAAACTATCATTGGACTGACAGAAGACTTTTTAACAGCAACATTGTTATCCAGAAGGTGATAGAATAATATCCTAAAAATGTCAAGGAAAAGAAAATCTCTCAATCTAGAATGGTTAAATTAATGCTGCTTAATTTTACGTCAATTTGACTGAGCCACAGGCTGCTTAGATTAAATATTATTTTTGGGTGTGTTGGTGAGGATGTTTCCAAATGAGGTTAGCATTTGAATCAGTGGACTCAATAAAGGAGATTACTGTCCCCAGTGTGAGTGGGCATCACTCTCTTGAGGACCTGGATAGAACAAAATGCAGAGGAAGGAGGACTGCTCCCCCCTACCCCCCATTTTCTTCCTGTCTGTTTCTTTGAGCCAGGACTTTGGTCTTCTCTTGCCCTAGGACTGGATTTGCACCTTTGGCTCCTTTGGTTCTCAGACTTTCAGACTTAGGCTGAAATTACACACTACCAGCTTTCTTGGATCTCCAGCTTGCAGATGGCAGATCATGAGACAGATTCCATTATCGCCAATTCCTAATAATAAATCTCATAAATCTTCATATACACTTTTATAGATGTAAATACATTTATATTTTTAAAAATCCATAAAAATTTATCAAATTATATACTATATTCCTTCCCATTGATTCTGTTTCTCTGGAGAATTCTGACCAAGATAGATTTTGGCACCGAGAGTGGTTTCAGAGGAAGAAAATGTTAAGAATGAGTTTTCTGAGTTGGTTCTGGGGTTTCTGGAATTGGCTCTCTAATCTGATTAGATTTGAAGATGCTAATAACTCTATTGTAGTAGTAAAGAGAGCACTGATGGTCCACGGCATTACATGGCAATAGAGCTATATAAAATAACAGAACTGGATATTTTACTCCTAATTAACCACTTATAAGAAGCGATCCCTTATAAGAAGCAAGGAGCTGGGCAACTGTAGTGTATGTGTCTGATAATTAGTATTTTTGATTGTAATGAACTACCTGAAATTGCCAAATTGATTGCCAAATTATTTATTTCAAAGATGTTCATTTTGAATAAACACATTGTAAACACACAACTAGATAAAAACCAAGGTTGTTTCACCATAAACTCCCCCTTGTCCCACCTTTATTTTTTTGAGATCAGTGTTGTTGTTGTTGTTGTCTTTTTAAGATCTATTATTTTTAGAAAGAGGGGAAGGGAGAGAGGCAGAGAGGGAGAGAGGGAGAGAGACATCAATGTATGGTTGCCTTTCACCTGCCTTCAGCTACGGACTTGGCTGGAGACCTGCTTTGCAACCTAGTTATGTGCCCTGGCTGGGGAATCGAACCAGCGACCTTTGGGTTCGCAGGTTGTTGCCTTATCCACTGTGCCACCAGCCGGGGCTAAAACTCCCCATTTTAGAACGTTTTTGTGGACCTAGATAACTATTTGAGTGGTTCTCAGTCATTCCCAGACTTGAGCCAATTTACAGACCCAGAAACCCTTGAGTGAAGGGAATGTGGGTTCCCCTTGAGGAAGGTCTCTAGTGTATTTCCAAAAATTTGTAACATTAATCTTTCTCTGATCCTTCCCCAAGGTGAACTATGGCCTTTTACTGGGGAAACTGTGCACTGAGGTAAAGGAAATAATCAGACCTTTTAGGACACTGCCACTGAACTGAAACTCTAATTCCAGGAGATCTCAAACATCAGTGTGGTCTAGTCAGGGTAGGGACTTACGGATATTGGGTGATCAATGGGGCTTTAGCTGAGATCTGCCTCACAGTGGGTCCACTGGGTCCCTGAGTGCATTCCGTGGGTGTTTTCCTCAGTTTTAGAATCCATAATTGGAATAGCCATACCTAACAGCTAGCAGAATCCCAACACTGGTTTCCTGACCTGTAGAATGAGGGCTACTGTTGTGGGAAAGGCTCAGAAGAAGCCATTGGAATCATCTCTACTTAGCAAAACAGTAAATAAAAGCAATGCTGCATCTTGGAGGCACTATAGAGATTAGTGCCATCATCAAGGACTTGAAAGATACAGAGGTGGTAATTCTCACACATCCCCATTTGACTTGCCTATCTGGTCTGTGTAGAAGACATGTGAATCTTGGACAATGACAGTGGATTATCATAAATTTAACTAGGTGGTGACTTCAATTGAAGCTGCTGTGCCAGATGTGGTTTCATTGCTTGAGCAAATTAAGACATCTGCTTTTTTTTTTTTTTGTATGTAGCTATTGATCTGGCAATGCCTTTATCTCCATTCCTATTTATAAAGTCCCACAGAAGCAGTTTGATTTTAGCTGCTAAGGCCAGCAATACACTTCCAATGTCCTTCCTCTGAGGTATATCAGATCTCCATCCCTACGTCATAATTTAGTTCACAGAGATCTTGACCATCTTTCTCTTCCACAAGATATCGTTCTAGACCATTACATTAATGATGTTATGCTGATTGGACCAAGTGAGCAAGAAGTGGCAACTACTCTGGGCTTACTGACAACACATTTGTGTGATAGAGGGTAGGAAATAAATTTGACTAAAATTCAGGGGCCTTCTACTTTGGTGAAATTTCTAGGGGTCTGTGGGTATGGGACATATTGAGATACCCCTTCTAAAGGGAAGCATATGTTTGTTGCTTTTGGAGTAGAAGAGAGGATTAAAGTTTAACATCTTTCTACTTTTACTTCAACCTGCATTCTTCCCTACAGAAGTACTTGGTTTTGCCAATTCCAAAGGCTTTTGAGGACTTGGTGGTATAATTTGCTTTATTTCTTGGCTTTTCCCACTACTGGCTTAAGATTCAGCATTCTTAGGACTAAGTCAATTACCACTTGTTCACCTGTATATAGCTTTTAAAATTTTGTGATTTTTCTTCTTTTATTACTCTTTAAACAGTGAGTAAGAAAAATAGCATGTATTCTATGTAATATACATCCACATTTTCTTACTTTCCCCCCTCCTTAACTGCATTAGATTTTTCTGAGTTGTTGCAAGTAACATGATTTTCCTGATCTAAGAAAACTTAACCTGCAGTAATGCAGATACAAGTAAAATACAAAGTTATATCTTATTTAGTAAAATCTATTTATAACTATTATTTTGAAGCATTCATAAGTTAAAGTTGGTTCTTATCCATTCAGCTACCCTATGTCTTTTGATTAATGTATTTAATCCTTTAAGGATTAATTTGATTGATGTATTTATCTTTAAGGTTATTATTTTATTTTTATTTTTATTTTTTAAATTTTTTTATTTTTTAAGTATTTCTTTTTTTTTTAAATTTTATTGTTGTTGTATTACATCCATCCCCTTTTTGCTCCCCTCTGTCCCCCTCCCCACCCACCCATTCCTCCCAAAGTCAATCTAAGGTTATTATTGATAGGTACTTATTCATTATCTATTTTTCCCTTTGTACATGTGTTCCTCTGTCTGTTTCTTCATCTTCTTAAACCAGACCCTTTAGCATTTCTTCCAATGCTAGTCTGGTGATGTATTCTTTTAGCCTTCTTCTGTCTGGAAAACTCCTTATTTCACTTTCATTTTGAATGAGAGCCTTGCTGGGTAGAGTAGTCTTGGTTGAAGACCTTTGTTTTTTATTGCTTGGAAAAATTTTTTGCCATTCCCTTCTGGCTTGTAGTGTTTCTGTTGAGAAATCAGTTGATAACTTATTGGAGCTCCCAATGTTACTAGCTGTTTCTCTCTTGCTGTTTTTAGATTCTCCCTTTGTCTTTGAAATTTGCCATTTTCATGATGATGTGTCTTGGAGTGGGCCTGTTTGGGTTCATCTTCATTAAGACCCTCTATGTTTCCTGTATTTGTGTAACTTTTTCATTCAAGTTAGGAAAGTTTTCTGTCATTACTTTTTCAAAGAGGTTTTCTATCCCTTGCTCCTCTTCTTCTGGTATCCCTATTATATGGTTATTATTATGTTTCATGTTGTCCTGCAGCTCTCTTAAAACCTCTTCATTCTTTTTCATTTTGTTGCACTGCCTGGGATTTTTTTTCTACATTGACCTCCAGCTTGCTGATCCCATCCTCTGCTTTCTCTAGCCTGCTTTTGATTCCTTCTACTGTGTTTTTCAATTTGGAAATTGTATTCTTCATTTCTTCCTGGCTTTAAAAAAAAATGGTTTCTATGTCCTTTTTAATGCTGGTGCTGTTCTCAGTAAGTTCCTTACAGCTTCCCTGGAGCTGTTTGTCATTCCCCCCTCCCCTGTAGTTGTTTGCAATTTCCTCTGAGCTCATGGAGCTTCTCTATCATCATTATTTTGAATTCCATGTCTAATAGTTTGCTTGCCTCTATTTCATTTAGCAATCTTTCTGGGGATTCCTCCTTTCCTTTCAATGAGGGTTTGTTTCTTTGTCACTCCAGTTTAGGTAACTCTTCTTGTTTGTTTCTGCTTCTTGGATTGGTCTGCTTTGACTTAACTGTCTTCATGTGACTTTCTGTGGTGTAGAGGTGCCTCTCATTACTTTTTTCTTGTGGGTTTTTACTGTGGTGGCAAATATTTCTAGTTCTCCCTCCATATTTATCCTCTGCCCCTGGGTACCAAAACTGTCCATTTTTACAAAGGCTCTAGGACTGTTTGGAATGACTATATTTTTCAATCTCTCTCATACACCTAGGGGTTTCAGTGTGGTTAAGTTCTGGCCAGTGGGATGATGGTAAGCAAAGTGATGAGAATAACTTTTTAAAAAGTCCTCATCCAAGGATATGCTCATTGATTTTTAGAGAGAGAGGAAGGGAGGGTGAGAGGTGGAGGAAGGGAGGGTGAGAGAGAGAGAGAAACATTGATGTGAGAGAGAAACATCAAATTGTTGCCTCCCATGTGCACCCAGACCAGAGATTAAACCTGAAGCCTAGGTATGTGCCCTGGCCAGGAATCTAACCTGCAACCCTTTGGTGTACAGGAGGATGATCCAACCAACTGAACCACTTGCCAGGGCTGATGGGAGCAACTTTTGAAAGTGTTTCTTTTCCTTTTCTGCTTGCTGGAATACAGGTATAAGGATAGTCAACTTGGACCACAAAATAGCTAAATTAGAGAGCACTATTAGTCCTAAAATCCCATTGTAGGTCATATACGATTTAAATAACTTCTTCATTCTCATCAAAAGAAAAAAGAATTGGGAAGGTTACTATGTATGGTGCCAGGTGGGTACTGGAAGTATCAGGGGAACATTATGTAAAGTATATGATTACCTAACTACTATGTTGTACATCTCAAGCTAATACAAGCTAATATTAATTACATAAACTGTAATTGAAAAAAATTGGTAAGATCTTCACAATAAGGGAATTCTTCTGAAACTGCTTTGAGAGGAGATTAATCATTTTGGTCAGATTTATTTATATTAAGGTCACAAGGGATATAAAAGGAATTCTAATATTTTAATTATGATTCCTCTGTCATGATTCCATATTAAAAGTTCAAGATTAGAGAGAGAACCAAGATGGCGGAGGAGTAAGCAGAGCTACACCAATCTCCTCCCATCACCAAACTGGAATTACAATTTAATTAGGAAGAAATCATCCAGAATAACCAACAGAACACCAACTGGAGAGAATTCTTATTACCACAGACAGAACAGAAGAGCCAATTCACAATGCGACGGTAGGAAGTGCGGAACCACAAGAGGCTTGCGGGGCTCCCGCAGGCAGCAGCTGAAGGGACAGAGAAACATCTCAGCAGCCAGGGGTTCCACCTGTGAAGGGTGGGCTCTAACCCCGCCCCCCCCCCCCCTGAGCTTCCCAGCCTACAGCAACACAGCTGAGAGTAAAA
This sequence comes from Noctilio leporinus, assembly GCA_004026585.1. NCBI lineage: Eukaryota > Metazoa > Chordata > Mammalia > Chiroptera > Noctilionidae > Noctilio > Noctilio leporinus. The sequence goes on along the minus strand of PVIW01008749.1, from coordinate 928 downwards.
CAGCACCCAGCTGTGAAAAGCAATAAGCCACCAGGTTTAGCCAGCTTGGCAAAGAAACCGAGTTCTTAAAGGGACTACACATGAAAATACAGAGGCACCCACCTACCCTGGGCTCCAGCAGAGAAAGGGCAGGGTGGAATGGAGATGTCTGGGGGAAGTTTGGATCAGTGGCTTTAGGGGGAGCTTTGAGGGAGCAGACCATGGGTCCAGTGCAGACCCATCCTCCCTACAGCCCACAGACCATTCTTCTCCAATGGGCGGGAGCCTGAGGGGAAGACACAGCTCTACCCATAGAAATTAATCTGCCCCACCCAGCAGTGCCTAAACCTGATCTCAGATCACAGGTTGATTGGATTAACAACTGAATTCATCTGCCCCGCCCAGAGGTGCCTAAAACTGACCACTGATCACAGACTGATTGGATCAACAACTAAAGGAGACAAAGATTGTGGATCCCAGGTAGTCTCCAACTGACTGACTAGGCCCAGACTGAGACACAAGCTGATGTCACCAAACACAGAGACAGGAAGTGAAAAAAAAAGTGCACCTCTACACCACAGAGGGTCACACCGCTAAGACAGTAAGTCAAAGCAGACCAATCCAAGAAGCAGAAACAAACAAGAGTCCCCTAAAATGGGGAGACAAAGAAATAAACCCTCAGCAAATGGAAAGGGGGAATCTCCAGGAAGAGTGCAAAATGAAATAGAGGCAAGCACCCTACCAGACATAGAATTCAAAATAATGATAATGATGATAGAGAAGCTCAGTGAGCTCAGTGAGTTCAAAGAAAACTACAAACAACTCCAGGGGAACTATAAAGAACTCCAGGGGAACTAAAAAGAACTCCAGGGAAGCTACAAGGAACTTACTGAGAACTATACAAGCATTGAAAAGGACATAGACACCATCAATAAGAGCCAGGAGGAAA